>JAWWTY010000158.1:40984-312933 GCA_035222235.1 Margarornis squamiger | reverse complement strand
AATGTTATATATTTAAATACAAGATTTGTAGACAAAAGTAGTCAACCTTCTGCCTCCACAGAAACATACACAGCTGCTCTGTGAAAAGAGAAACTAACTGCTTGGACTGAAAATGAGGATTTTAGTTTCCTCACAAAATTTCAGAGAGTCCTCAGAAAAGCATATAAACTAGATTTCCAGTTTGCTGGTTTTGTTAGTGATAATTAATCATTCCATCTTTTCCTTTGAATGGGAGTTCAGAATAAGGAATTCGAAAGAGTTCTTGTGTATGAGCAATTGGACAAATAAAACTGACCATGGAAAGAGAGTAAGAGTAAAGAAGTTTGGGACACAACATGGTTGGTGTGCTTTGTCACTCTCCTAAAAGAGGGGAGAAGAGGTCTATACCCTACATTGCTTATAGTTATAGACGGACAAAGAGCAAAGGTTAAAGCACTGTTAAGAAAGTAATTTTCCACACAGGAGATGGAGAAAGTCAGGATTTATATTTGGTTGGATTTAGTGGGTTTTGTTTAGTCTGATTTTTTCACATATGACATAGATTTTAATAAGCTTTACTTATTTGCTTCTGAAGTGCTCTTACTGGAACCAATCCCTACTCTGTAAGAATGTAACAGGGGTAAGATTTCTTGTAAACATAAACCAGTTTATTCCCCTTTATTCCCGTGTTCAACAGCTGCATTCTTCTGAGACACTGAAATGTGGAGAATACTGCCAGAAATCAGTATAGGAGAGCTGTCCTGTGCAGAGGATTCAAGGAGCACAAGGAGCCTGTGGGGGAGCTGTGCAATATGGAGACAAAGCTCAAAGTTTTAACAGGACAACAGAGATGACACGGAAAAATAAGGTATGAAAAGCCTCGATGGCAGAAAGAGAATGGCACAAATCTCCAAAGTCAGCAAGAAGCCTGGGAACAGCGACCTCTCATCGCCCTGTTGTCTCTCTGCACTTCAATTCCTTAATTTTTTCTAGTCTGACAACTGCAACCTCAGTGTTCTCCAAGCAATCAACAACTCTGTTGCTCAGAATGAACACCAAACTGATTGTTAGAGCTAAATGGTGGTTTGTCAGGTTGCCAGAATGACTCTTTAAAGGCAATACATTATTACAATTTCAGCTAGTCCATTAATGTTGCAAGTACCACAGGGATTCATTTTCCTGTGTCAGTGTTAGGTGTGCATACATACTCCTGGGATGAAGGATAAACTACTGCCGGAACTATCCTGCTTCACTTCTTTCAGCTTCCAAACATCCTCCCACAGGCACACACACACTCTGCTAGTTCATCCCTGTTTTGCAGTCATATGCCAAAGCCCCAGTGGGCAAGACAGTAATCCTTGCCTCACAGAGGTTAAATAGCCAGGACTGCAAATGGTAGGAGAAATGATGGAGGAAGCTGGAGATAAAGTTAGTTGCCCAAGGTCACAGAGCAGGCCACAGAACCCCTATCTCCCCTTCCTTTCCTAATAGGTCACATTTTCCCTCATCTTTGGCTGAACTTTCTTCTTTGCTGCTTATTTCCAGTTATGAATAATTCATTCTTCAGCTCCTGTGTCAAGATTTCTGTTCACATACGATAACATTAACCAGATAGGAAGTCTTATGATAGCATATCAAAAATACTAAAAAGTATAGCAAGATCAAAAATTTTCAGCCAAGAATGTTGCTGCTGGTTTCTTTATCCATATGCATTTAGAACTGCTTCTTCTTTACTGATACGGGTGTAATTAATTCTGCCTCTCTCTGCCTGCCCACAGCAAGAACTTAATTTCTGCAATATATAGCTTGAAACATGAAGAAATCCTGCATTCAGATTAGCTGCAGCATTTCCTTTGCCCCACAAGTATTTTGAGTTTGTAGAGATTAATGCAAACCTGGTAACAAAATTTAGTAAAGGCAAACTGCAAATTCTGCTGCTGATAAGAATTCATCACTTCTGTATGCAAGACTGGTTCACCCATCCAAATGATCTGGAGCCCAAAAGAAAGTCTTACCAGTCACTTGCTCTAAATAACCAAAATTGTTGTCTTGACATTAACTAGACTAAGTTACTGCATTGAATAAAGTTCACTGATCTGATTTCTGGAAGTGCTGGATACAGCTCCTATTGACCCTAACTGCATGAATAAATTGACAATTTTAAAACAGAGGCTGTGCATTGTTCAATTAGCCTAAATCAGTTTGTCAAAGAGTGTCCTTTAGCTGCCTTCTATTAATTACAGTATAACATCCAAAGAAGTTGCAAATAACATGCCCCAAGCCTTTAATAGAAATGTTGGTCACATCATCTTCTGTCATTCTGCTGGAAGTCCAGAGCTAGATTCTCTACTTTACTGGTTACATTTTCTTTGAGGGGTCCAATAAAAACTACTGTATAGTTTTTACATCACTCAGGGAAAGAAAGGAGACCGTGTGATGATTACTAAGGAAATAAGAAGGGTGCAGTGGACAGTGAGGATGAATAACAGAAACAGGGAATTTCTTTCCACTGTCCAAACTGATGATGCACATCTCCCACAGCAGAACTGTATCCCTTCAAATTTCTGTGCAGTGGCCCCTCTTACCCAGCCATCAGCCTCCAGTGACAGCTGCAGGATATTGGGATTCCTTTGCCTAAATGCCATGACTGTTTGAACAGAGGTTGGGGTGAGTACAGATCATACGTAACTACTCCCTAACACTTTGGATCCTGAAATACTCCATGCCAAGTATTTCTTAATACTATACTTTCTATAATAAAATTCTGGTGTAGCATAAGGTTACAGCCCGGTGAAGAACAAACAGGTGGATTGCTATAGCAACTGTATGAGACCGCTCCAAGTGAACTAGATGGGAGTGAGGAAAATGCATGAGATCTCCCAGTTAGAAACCTGGATGCTGATGGCTGACTGCAGTGCATGAACTCAAAGGCTGCTTGGTCCCCTGCAGACTCTGTGGGTGATGACTGAGGAGACAAACCCCCGACAAACAGGTGGCTGCCCCTCGGTCAGTGCAGCAGGTGGGATGGCACAGCTCTGTTAGGTTGCCACTGAATACTGTGACAAGCCAGGTGATAAATTCTTGGGTTCCAAAAAAATGGGCAGGGTTCCCTGAATAAAGCATAATTATTGTTCCCAAACAGTTCTGCTCACAACAAATCCTATGTCAAAAAGCGAAGAGAAACACAGAAACAATGAAGTCACAAAGCCAAAGAAACATGAATCTTCTTGCTGAACAGTGACTTTACTGAGCAACATGTTATAAATTGCCTTGTGAGTGCAGAATTGGACACAATGACTTCTGGAGATACTTTAGCATCTACATTGTTTCATGGTTCTATATTCAAAGTTCGCCCCACCCTTAATTCAGGCCCCCATATTACTTCTCGTGAGGAGAAAAGGAATGGAAAAGAGCTCTGAAGGCAGAAAACTCCCACTATTTGCTCATGTTTAAATGAAGTGAATTTTCAAATATGAAGTAGAAATAGAATACAATTTTTTTTTAAAAAAATATATTTCTAGAAAAGCTCCTGTCATTTTTTCTAAAAAGAACTTTAGAAAGCAGTAGTGGCTTTTCCAGTTCCAAGCAAATAAACGCCCGAGACATCAGGATTAAAAGCACTAAAGAGAGGGAGGGTGCTCCTGCTGAGAGGAGAGGGGGGAGATGTGTGGTTAACTTACTCACTGTTCACACATAATGGACACAGGGCTTAAAAGAATTAAAAAACAAAATACATGCAGCCTTAATTATATATCCTTAATATAAAAGCCTCAAATTTTCTGCCATTTACATTTAATTCAAAACATAAATGTTTTATTTTTGCAGTAAGTTTTTCCTGCTGCATTGTCTTTTGCAATCCAGTAGCAGTGTGAGCAGACAGCACTCATCAGTCTGTAGTCACGAAAAAAGACAGGCTGAAAGATGGACTAGCAATAAAATCAAAACACAGAACCATATTACTATAAGAAGTATTTGAGCTAATACTACATATAATTAAAATGCTAATGCCAGTTTCGGCTTACGGAATCTTGAGTGCCTTATGTTATCTTTATAAAACTAAAAACATCAGGAATTAGACAATAAGGAATAGGTGCTAAATGTGACATTTAACCTCCAGGCAGAAAAAGGTGGTGAAAAAATCTTCCCCCAGGTAGAAACTGCATGTTAAGCACTGAACTGCAACCTGGCCCTCATCATTTTCAGCCCTGTGCTGCCACAGGATGCACAGGAAGAGGTGCAGCAACCCTTTGCTGGGAACTGGTCCTTTGTTTTATGGAGGATGAGGAGGAGAGATCTCAGCATGTCCCCTACTACTACTGGACATTGGCCTGAGTGGCCAAAGTCACAATCAACACTCGGGCAAATTAACTACTCTGCAACACACAGCAGTGAAGAGAAACAACCACCAGACACAGGGAGGACCATCTGAAGATGAGCATATATGTAATTTCCTATTCAAAGCTATATGTGAACAGCACTGTTCTGCCAAAGTACTACTATTCATGCACCTAAAATGAATAGGCCTCACCTTCCATTTCCATTGACACAGTGGCATTGTACTTTACCAGTCCTTAAAAACGTTAGGAGGAAACCAATGTGAAATGGTTCAAAAACTGACGTAGGAGCCTCCAAAACATATTTATTCCTGAAAGCATTTTAAGAAGCATCCAGACTCTCTTCCCTCTAACGTCATTTACGCCAGCCAAGAAAACTCACATCTTCTACTGGCTCAAGTACCTTCAAAATGCAGCTACTGCTTTACCCAGTCAGTTACTCTTTAGTATGATTTGTAACTAATTTTTAATCCAAGTAATGCTTACACTCAAAAAACTCACTGCACTTTTAACACACTGATTTAATCTAAAAAGGCATATCAGAGACATACATAAAACAGTTTCTTACTTGCTTTAGAGCAGCTAAATAAAAAGCACATAAACAGACTTTTGGGGGGCTTGGCTGAGGTTGCAGTGGGACATGGGGAGGGACACAACACAAATTTTGGATAACCAGAAGCTATTTGCAAGTTTTTAGTTTAATTCATTCCATGCTATGAGGATAAATATCAAGTATGGCAGGTCATGTTTCAAACCTGCTGTCACAGAACTTGGAAAAGCAGGTAAGCATCTCTCAGTTCTACCATAAGTACATCTCTCATAAGGAAACCACACATGGATTTTTGTCTACACAAACATTTTGCATCTAGAGTAACAAAACAGAGGGAAGACAAGCCTCTTACCTTATTCTTAAGTTCCAGAAGTCCCGACAGGGCCTGCAACTTCTGGGAACAGTTTTCCACCAAACACAAAAAAAATTTACTATTCACAAAAACAAAGTCACATTCATGCCCATCGTCAACCTGAGTCCCACATAATAAGAAGTACTCCATCCCAAGTGTGACAGCACCTGTACCTTTAACCTCCATACCCGAAATCTGAACTATTTTGAAAACAGACTGAAACTGATCTATTTTCAGAAACTTCAAATCTTATTTCTTTACTCTATTAAATAGTTCACATGAATAAACTACAATCTAGTTCTATCTTCATAAATAAAGAATTAAACTATGGTAATATAATTAAGGCCAACCAGAACATATTTGTGGGGAAAAGCATCTCAACTAACATGATGAGATTAACAGTTCATATTAAAAAGAAAATTGCTTGATGTAGTTAGAATTTTATGTGGATAAAAATTAGACCTGGTACTTCCTGAAATGTTAACTGAAAACGTGAAGTGAAACAAAGTCAATACATGTCACGTGCTCATCAGATTAAAAGATGATTAAGTGACAAATCTCTGCTGAAAGTAGAAGTAGAAAATCCGCATCGGGGGAGCAAGGTTTTTAGTGGGTTCCTGCAGGCTCTACAGGCTTTTAATAATTCACTTTTTATTATTAGCCACCCGATGGGAAAAAATAACAGTAAAATCTGGAGATGAGGCCAAGGAAAAAGTAAGCAAGAAGCAGGGTATGTCATGGATGCACAAGCACAAATAGCAGTGGAATCAGAGCAACATGCACTTTACCACCACTAAATGTAAACATAGGCAAACATTTTGGCACAGTGAATGGTGGGAGAAGGAGTCCTTCTGAATCACTGTCACAGCATACCAGAAGGAGCTCTGGCATGTTCTGCTCTTGTTTCTTCACTGTGTTTTGCCCTCTTACAGAAGAGGAACTTCAGTTCTTTAATGCTTTTCATTTTAAATGGCTACTACACGTGTGCGTGGGGCTCATCTAATGCACATACACATATGTACAACAGGATGTTCTTCCTTGGGGTGAGAAATAAGGGGAAGGCATGCTATTTACACAAAAAGATTAACATGTTGCCATAGAGATTTGGTTCATTTTTTTATGAATCCAAGTTGCCACTTAAGGTGAGGAACGAAATGAAACACCCCTGTGGTGTGGCACTGCAATCAGCGTGCTAGAATCACAGACGACCAGCAATTCCTTCTCTCCAATGTGTTCCTGAGGACTTGGAAATTAACTTACAAAAAGATACAACCCCAAATCAGCTGAAGATAATTAAAACTCCCCCATAAGTCAAAATTCTGTTACTTAAGTCTCAAGATAATGCTGTAATTTCGATATTTTTCTCTCTATTAAAATTGTCTTAAAAATATCTAGTTTGAAGAGGGCCATGGTCAGCATTTCAAGCATCTCCAAAACAATCATTTACAAAACTAACACCAAGCAAAAATACCTACATGCAACCCTGAGACCACGTGCCAGCAGGACGATTGCCGTGAATAAGAAGCCAAGTACATGCACACCTATTTCCCTCACCGGGTTCAGAAACACTGCAGGCAAATTATTCTTCACATACTTCACTTTCAGCATCATATCCTTTTGTATAAATTCTAGTAATACCACAGTAGATACCATAGAAAATACTTGCTAGGAAAGAAAGTACTAAATTTGCAGAACTGAAAATTAATTTTTCTTACTATAGTCAAGCGTGGCATAAAAGCTTTTCTGAAAGTTAACGACTGTCTTTTCTTCACACAGGACCACTTCATAAATAATAAATCATGTCATCATATTCACTGGCACAGGCTGCCCAGAGAAACTGTAGATGCCCCATCCCTGGAGGTGTTCCAAGGCCACACTGGAAGCTGAGCAACCTGGGATAGTGGAAGGTGTCCCTGTCCATGGCAGGGGGTGGGAACTGGATGATCTTACAGGTTCCTTCCAACCCAAACCAGTCTATAATCATATTAGTTTAAGAATGCAGCCTACTATTTGCTTCCAAAGCACAGTTCTGAGGACTCTGTTTATTCAGCTACGCAGGTTAAATAAATGAAGAGGGTGGGGAGCACAGGGGATGTACCTCAGAAGTTAATTAGAGGTATTTGTGGTACCACTTCATGTTGTATATAGCCTGGTGCCCTTGCTAATTGCTGCCAAAAAAGTGGACTCTCTTTCTCATGCTCTGCCCTCAACCACTTGTTCACAGCCCTCCCCACACCCTGGGCCCCGTGCACATGCTGATCTGACAAAAAAAGCACACCCAGGATCAAACCAATCCCCATCATCTCTCCATTAAAGGACCCAATAAAGTAGCATTTCTCAAGTTATTTAGGGACCCAAAGAGCATTTATACACGTAACTACCTTTCCAAACACATCCCTTGCTTGTCAAAAATCTACAATGTTCAAATGAATGATGGGATTCAAACTTGATATTAAATGGCACATATGCTTCAGATATGACTACAGCCATTAGTGTTCCTATCTAATATTCCAGCATCTCCAGTGGTAAATTATTTCCTCTAACTGAGAAGTAATTATCATAAAGTTATTGGGTTATCAGACTTCTAATGATGTTATAATTGCTTTCATTATACAATTGATTTGTCACAAATGCTCATATTACAAACATTATTGACCTCCTGCCACTCCTATAACATAATTAAAGTTGCAGTTCAGCTTAACACATGGCCCTCCTGTGATGCTGAAGTCACTTTTTGGCTCAGCAGCAGTATGAGACTCAGGGAAGACGTTATTTTGCCATCTATTCTCCAAATTTTTACTCTCTCCATACTTCACCTTGGTGTTTCAATACCTTAACTCTACTTCTTTATTTAGCCACGCTTCATTTACCCTCCCTGCATCGTATTTCTCTCCGTGTACAAAACTTCCTTCCTATTCTGCAGTTTTCCTTTGGATGCTTGCTACACTTGCACCCAAACCAAATTAGTTTCTGCTTTCCTTTGCCTGGTATTTTTCTGTTTGATTAAGTAACAGCCCAAATAATTCACTTGCTTTTTTTTTCCTGAGTGTTCAACTTCTGCCTTTTAGCACAATTATTTTCCCCCTTCATTTCTCTTTGGAGATTTTGCTGAATCCCTCTTAAAGTTCAGACAAAGGAAGGGCAAGTGCCCCATCGGTTTTGTTTTAGCAGCAGCCCCGTCCAAGCCTATTAAGCTTGGTAGATTTAGGATGGCACTCTTACCTTCCACAAGCTGTTGTTCTGAAATAACATGAGAGCATTGTGAGTAACCCTTGGAAAATGAGAGCCCTAAAATCCAGTATTGTTAATACATTTATCCAAGGTTGCTACTTTCATACAAACCTAACCAAGACCCATCTTTCCCTTGTTTTTCTTGTCTGACAATTGAAGTTCAACTGATCAAAGCTAAAGTGCCACAGGGAGTTAATCCAGTTTACACACCGACTCCTGAAAGTCTATGAGGTCATTAAACTATCCACCTGCCTACACATCTTTTCCTGCATCTCAGAGGTGTCCACACTTTAAAAGCCATACAGGATTAAAAATACAGAATGAGAGGGAAAAAATCATGTTTAACATTATTCTGTCCTCTAGAACTAAGCAAACATGATTAAGAATTTAGGAACTAGGGTAACATCGTACTATAAAAAACCAGATGTCCATAACAGTAGAAATTCTGCAGTGTGAGAGTTAAAGTCTATCTTTTAGGTAGTAATAAGGGAAGGTAATACCAAGAATAAATAATGTTGAAAAAAAATATCTAAAATACACAAACCATTAAACACCCAAGAGATAAACTGTGGTCAAAAAAAAGGAAAAAATAATAAATATTTTAAGGATTTAGGTATTTTTAGCATTTAAATTACTGCATTACTCAATGAAAGGGAAGGGAAAAAAACCCCCAAAAGTTATGTAACAAATATATGAATCACCATAGTCTGAAGTGAGATTCAAATATCCAGTAGGTCTTATAAAAGGTCTCTATTTTCAGACACAATTCTTGCCTGTATAGGAATCTGAACTGCCATGTCAGAAGTAGACTACACCTGACTCCAGCAGTACAATAACAGCACCAAACTTGCACTGAAGTTACAACAGTGCAGGTCAGGAGCAACTGACGTCAAATAAAGTTACAGAGGAATTTTAAAAGGCAAGTTTCAGAATCCACACCGCAATTCTCTAATGCCCTTCACATTATGTTGCCATTTAAATGTTTCCAAGGATTGCCATAAATTATGAATATTACGCTCTAAGAACATAGGGCCAGCTGTGTGATGGTTTCTACCAGCAGATGAGATCTGCAAACAGGGGGGAACCAGCTGTCTCATTTATCCTGCACACCACTCATTTAGACCACAACATGACAGAAACTATAGGAGAAACACTCTTGTGAAGCAAGAGCTACAGTCTCTACCTTAAAACTCAACTGAATTAGTAAGGACATTTGCAGCTCCCAAAATAGTGTTAATCTGCTCAAGAGAACCACTAATGCATAAATATATATGGTAGCCCTACTGACTTGAAAAGAACAGGAAGCATCTTACACAGCACATGGCTTTAGCAGAATGCCTTCAAAAGAGACCTAAGTGCTAGGCAGCCTGAGCTATGGAACTCGGAACAAACAGCACAGAAGATCTGGGGGCAGGAAAGGCTGGCTAGAAAACACAAAGCTCTCACATAAAAAAATAAAGCTTACGTCACACAAATATTTCTAACTGCGACTCTACAACCAGTTGCTTAGCAATGTCCTCTGCTCTAACAAAAATGGTCTGTTGTTCACCACAAGCTCTTTTACCAAAGCTAGTGATAGTTGTGCTCAGGGTTTAGAGTCACTTAGCAGGACAGCTGAGCCACTCTGCGAGCTCACCGCACACACCCAAGTGTCTGTCCTATTGCCTGTGTCTCCCCAGCTTGCTCCATATCCAGCTGTGCAGTGCTGTGTCCCTCCATGCCCACAGCACCAGCTGCCCTGACGGCACCAGCCCCGTGACGCAGCAGATGAACAGAACTGGAGCTACACACAGGCACAAGTGTGGAAGGGGTGGGACTGCATCTTTTAGCTGGCACAAGCTGTTCCATCAGTTTAGACCATCTCCCCCCTTCAGCTGTAAGCAAGAGTCACCGGAGATTTGATTTGACCTTCTATTTAGAGAAAAAAGTGCTTCCTTGTTACAATAGTGGAGGAGAAAGACTGCTCTGCCAGACTACTGATGTGGTAGGAGCCCTCCACAGGATATTCTCTCTTCTCAGAACAAGTGGTCTCTGGCTGGCTGATGACACTACACTCCATGCAGGGAGGTGGAACAGTTCAGGGAGTGCCAAAGAAACCCATCAAGCATTTTTTTGCCAGCTTGGAGGCAGACTTTTAACAAAAGAATTTTCTTTTCACATGCTCCCTGGCATATCAGTGTTCTGCCCATGACTGCACAAATAAATTTAAATCCTATTTCTGAGGCATTAAATTTCTCTCCGGTGTGTTCCACTTGGAAACAGTTTAGGGAATATAGGGCTAAAATAAGACACACAAACAAAGTTTCAACAGCAGGACCAAAATTAGAGACCTACTTTAAAAATATCCAGAGCAAGTTTCTTTCAGAGGATTCATCATTCATATAACAAGGCATGATCTGATGGTGAACTATCCGTGTGTGGGTTTTTCAAATGCAAAGCACAATACTTAAAACTGCGTATTTCTCCTTCCTAGAATCCTGAAATAGTATACCCTTGAAACTCAATTGAACAAAGACACATCTATTTTAAATTCTGTCATGATCACAGTATTTTTTTTCCTCAGAATCCCACTTAAATAACAGAAGCAATTGCATTTGATGTAACAGTAATTCTGAATTACAGATGCCAAGATTTGAAACTAGTTACCATTAGAGATACTTTCCTTTGTTTTAATCAGTTATCTGCTAGAAAAAAAAAAAAAGAATTATCTAATTAATCATTTTACTTTAAAAATAAAAAAATATATTATTATTGCTGTTGTTTTCTTGCTATTCTGAGTTAAGGAATGTCCTTTTGGGAATATAGTTCTTCATTTTGTAGGAAAGAATGCAATTAACTTTCTCCAGCATGATAAAGTAATGCTTAGTTCTGTGATCACATCAATACTGTAAGTTTTTCATATCACATTCACATACATGTACCCCTTTCCATTTCCACACACAATCTAATGACCACTACAAAATCCCTTGGATACTGTAGGTCCATCCTTTCAAAGAGGATATATAGAGAAACTGACAGAGGATTATTGATTCTTATCAGATGTAATTAATCACTCTGTCAAGGACAATTCCTTATTCCTGTGCAAAATTCAGGCTCAATTGGCAATAACCACTCTTGACCAGACTCCCATCAAACTCTCCAGTACATGTCACTGAGCCATCCATCAATCCATTATGTATATAACATAAAGATATAGAAGAAAACTAGTGTTGGAATACATTCCCCATACTAAGCAATCCCCTAAAAAACCTAAAGAACAATGCAGCAAACTACAACAATGGCAGCAGAAATTGTAATCTATGGAGTTTATACGTTATTTCCCACGACATCTCTAGATAGTGGTTCTATTTCTGAAGTTCTGACATGTGGGGTTATTTAACCTGGAGTGGAAAAGTCTCCCCTTGATCAGCAGGAAAGCACGACATCTGTTAGCAGCACAGTAGTGCAGAATGAAAAGCCTTTTTGGGAAGTTTCCTGACACAGCTTAGATTCAGACCAATGCATTTAAAAGGCAAAATATGAAAGACAGGAAAGGTACCATTGGCTCATTTAAACAACTCACACAGCCCTTGTACCAGACAGAAATAGGAAAACTATTGAAAATCTAAACTTGAGTTTCTCCAGGAAAGCTCATAGATACAAACCATCCATGTACTTTGAACAACTACAATCAGCTCCAGGTAGGAAAGTCTTGAAGGCACTCTCAGGGCTTTACAACTTTTGAAATCCTCAAGAAATTTGCTAAAAGCAGATGAACAGCAGATTTCTAAGGCAACTGTCTATACTTTAAAGTAAGTTTAAAAGCACTGAAGTGCTGGTAAACAACAGCAAATTATCAGACCTGGATCACATGCTAGGTTTCAACTGGACTGGAATTGACGTAGGAAAAAAAGGATCTTATTAAAAGGTAAAAAGCTTTGCTAAAGACTACTGTCAAATAGGTGCTTCATCCTTCACTCCCACAATGGGTTTGTCTTTGTGCAAGATCTGCTCTACAGTGTTTTCCCCAGCCCTCACAGTAATATACAGGAACAACCCTCTCTAGCACATCTCAAGCATCAAGGAAGAAAGCCCTGCTCACCCAACAAAAGGACAGGAGGAAACGAAAACTGTTTCAGTGAAGTCATGCATTAGGTGACTATGATCTTGAAATATTTTGACTTTATTTCAAACATGGGGATAAAAAAAAAAAAATTTCTGCATACAGGTTTACTTTAAAAGGAAAAGATTTCTTAATGGAACAATTTACTTTTGAAGAGATATCTCAAAAGTAACCTTCTCTCTCAGACTGTAATTTACAAACTATCAGGTTTGACAGACAAAACCCACTTGTGGTGATGAATCACTCCAAAGGCATATTGGCCAAACAAGGTTTTCCAGATTACTTCAGAGATGAGGGCATGAGGAGAGATAACAGCACACTATACAAGACTTGAGTTTCCACTGGCTTTACTTTCCTGCTTTTCTTTGTACATGTTACTCTTCCCCACAATGAGTTACACCAAGAATTACCACAAATTCAAAGGCGCTTTCCCTCAATTCAGGATTAAGAAACTGCTCAAATCACTGTGCAGAAACACACAGGGCTGCATTTCTACTGCAGAGCACTGGCTTTGCCCAGACAAGTGCATTGCTTTTAGATCACTGAGTAACTCAAGTACTTCTGAATTATTGGTTTGTGCTAATCAAAAACAAACAAACAAACAACAAAACCCTTTAACTTCTTTCCCAAAAAATAATTTGGTGTCAGCAATCACCTTCTTGGAAAATCTAAACTACCAAACCTAGATGAAAGGCATGAGAGCCCCAGGGCAGAGCTGCGTGGGCCAGTCCCCTGAAGCCTGTGGAACTCAGATGTTGATGGAGACTCACAAGAGCACAAATCTCACAGCTCTCAAAACACAACATTTATTACCGCATTAGAGCTTTTTCAATACTGCAGTTGCATGAAGGAGAAACAGGAAGCTGCAAGAAAAATAATGCTACAACTATCTCAGGAAAGAACACAAAGGAGACCAGAGGAAATACGTGCCTCCGCATTGTGATGTAACTACTTCCAAAGTAACTAGCTCTTCATAAATTTTGTACTTTGAAGAATTTCCAAAAGCACAAACAGGAATTACTTCAGCTCTAATTGCTCTTCAAAATACTTTTTTCTCATCAAAATTTGTATTCTTATGTATTTTAAAGCTTTAAAAGCATTATACACTGTGCTATCTCACATAAAAAGGGATGAGTGACTATACCTGCCCCTAACCAGCTACTGCATTGGTACAAGTCCTTCTTTTGTTCTCTTCAATTTAGTAACTGCCATCACTGCAGGAGGAGGCTGTCATTTTTCTTCCTTCATATTTCGAAATTAAATCCTGCATATTTTATACTTAACTCTTGTTTTCTTATTAATTAGCAAATTTGTAATGCTGACAGCCACGACATAGACATAGGACCTGTGCTTTGCTGCTCCTTGTAACTGCTCTAGCAGAAAGAAAAGGAAAAAAAAAATCCCCTCCTCAGCTCTTTTTGGCCTTAGAGCTCACTTGTCAAGATGCAAATCACATACATTTGGGGGAGGATTTGGTAGTGAAGCATCACACAGCAAGGAGACTTTCGATGAACTCCCCAGTCCAGCTCACAAATGGGCATGTTAGCTGTGCCTCACAGTACACATACTGGAGTTTCTGTACAGCTTTACAATTTATAGTATTCACGTATGTCTAAAGGAATACTCTCAAGTGAATACTCTATACACTTTAAAATCATAAGTATGAGCAATTAACTGAAAGATATAAATCTTCCACTGCTGAAAAAAAATTAGTAATGTGTCTTCTAACTAATGGACTGCAAATGCTATAAAAACCTCAGGCTTACAGAAGTGTTCTCCCCCCCTAAAGCCCCTAGAGCTTTCCAGATAAGTATCTAATTATTTGAAAGTACAATTTTAATACATGAAAAATCTCAGCAGATTGCTGTAAGTAGATATTGATGCATTCCTACAAGAACGTCTCCACTGGCTGTAGAACCCATTTACACTTTTTATGCTTTTTGTGTATTTTAAAAAGTGCATTTTTTCATCTGCTATCAAAGACTACATCTGTTCTAATACCTAATTTTAAATTGCCATGATTTAAACGAGTTAGAAATCACTCTGGAATTGACACGAAGTCAGCAGGAGCCATGGGGACCTGGTTTAGCTACAAAACAATCATAAATCACATCTAAAAGTTTAATAAAATACTTCCAGACTGAGAAGCATTATAACTATTCTATTAAATAAGAGACAGTGCTTATAAAAAGTTTATACTTAGTAATACCATTAAAAAAAACCCAAACCCAAGCAATTAAAGAGAATCCTAAAAGGAAGGATTAGTTATTAACTTCCATCATGTACATCATCCTAGAGTCTTTTCTTACGCACCCCACTGAGCAAGACCCCACTGAGGTTCTTAAGTTTTAGAAATTTAAAAAAGTAAAAGGCTAAGCCTAAGAAAGAAGTCTGTTGATATATTGAACCCACCACCTCAAAAAGGTTAGAGCAACCCTTTTGGTTAAAAGTAAACAATCAATTCAATCTGTTCTAGGTGATCTCTCCAAGGCAGACCACTCAGACTGTCCAGAGTGTGTTTGGTGAACAGCAAGCTAACCAAAAAGAATCTGAGCAGGACGTATTTTGGCAAATCTCTAACAGTAAACACATTCCAAGCAAAAGGGGGGTTTCTATTGTTACTTGAAACTTTAAAATAATTATATGGTTATACATAAGCAGTACATAAAATAAGGTGCCTCAAGAACGCTTAGAGGAAGGAGAGATCTCCTAGTTTGTCCCTGCATCCCTGCTGACTGTGCCAGGCTTCTGTTACAACCAGAAACCAGTAAGTTCCTGCTGAAGTGAATCTGTGGTTTTCTCTAACAATTTTACAATGACATTTCAGAAGAAAACACAGCAAAAGGCAAAGAAAATTGAGCACTCTGGTCTTAGTGTAATCCAACTGATGTTCGAAAAATGATCCATTTTCACGTACAGTACACTGTACTCTCCAAAAATCAGCATTTGGTGTACTGCAACCTTGGATGCCGGAATTGTGCCCTGTCTCTCCAGCCTGTGATTGTCAAAACCTTTAACAGGATCCAAGAGGAAGCATCTCTGTACTCATTTTATTCCCAGAGGATGCTGCTGGACTGAAGGCGATGAAGAGGGGCAAAATGTAATACTCACATCAGAAAGTGATTTGGTTCTCTGGGGAGGACTCAACAAATTTAAAAACTATACCAACATCCCAAAGTTGCAGCTGAAAACTGTTCATAATATAAAGCTTAATTGCTGGGCAAAATCAGACTTTCGTGTTGCTCAGTGTGTAACTGAACACGATCCACTGTGATAACAACAAAGACTCAACAATAAGGATGGGTAGTTCAGTCCCTGGAAGTTTCGCAAGTGGAACACATGGCTGGAACTCTGAACATCTTTCCTTTACATAGACATTGATTCCGCTTTTGAAGCTAAAGGCAGCGCTTCAGTTTACCATGGCAAAAAAACCCCAATAACAAAAACATTGTGGGCACAAACACGGATCATCACATCCTGTAATGACAGATGCAGTTTGGGAAGGGGCATTTTGCTGAACCAAGTGCTTAGTTAATGAGCTCATCAAAAAGAAATAATAGCATACTGATTCGTGCTTTGACTTCTTTTAAGAAAAAACTGGCCAGCTGTCCAAAAACACCATCAACAGACGATTATTTTGGAAGGCTGACATTACACTGACCCCCTTTCAAAAACAGTAAGTACAGTTTATCATCTCAGGAAACTTAAATATTTCTGTAAATAAGTGTTTTGCTTGCACAGTGCAGCGAGCTTACAATCCTAGCTTATTTTGTTTTTGCAAGGAAACATGATCATCATAAGAAAACAGGAATATTTGACCAGTTCTAACTTCTGTGGAGTCTGACTGCTTGACTCAGCACTACAGCTCCTACAGTCTTTCCAAACCAATTAGAGATGTGTTAGGACATTCACAAGAAATGCAATTGGGGGATTTCTTGGTCCTAAGAAATCAACCATGGCATTTTATTTTGTGCCTTCTTTCCCTATTGCAGTCTTTCAGTGACATATATCACATCAATTATTGTTTCTTAGACAACATCTGTTACAGGCCAAAGAAAAGCAAAAAAAAAATTACTTACTGTACTTGTCATCATAAGATACTTCATTTTATAATAAACATATTTTTATTGCATCCCAACCTGTAAGATCAATGATTGGTTTCTGAAATTCATTGAAGTGTGGGTATGTGAACAGAATATCCTAGTTTGACTGTCATGCAACTCTTGCAATAGTCAAGCCTCCTAAGTGGCCAGTAAAATAATGTTTGCTTTTCTAAACCAGTACTAGAAATGTTGATGGTTACAACCTAAAGCTGACTGAAGTAAATGGGAAGCTTTCTACTGATTTCTTTCATTCCCATCTCAGTTTAAAAAAAGGAAGGGAGGAAAAAAAAAAGGAAAAGAAAAATGGGAACACAAGAAATCTGATACAGAAGACAAGAGAAATGGGATTAACTGAACAGCTTGAGGAGCACGTGGAATAGCTCCTTCCAAAAAAATTTCATCTACATCTGCATAGATGTAGAATGTCTTGGCACCAAATGCTGTAAGATGGGAGCTATTCCATTTCACCTGCAGCTACAAAAGGAGGAGCTGGTGGACACACACCCCCAAAGGTCTCCAAGCTCACTGCCTTTCCTCACAGCACTCTTTCCACAGAGCCTAATTCTCACTGATGTATCATGAGGAATCTTATTTATTACTACCCTAAGCTGATCTTTGTGTCAACAAAGAGTATTCACATTATATATAATCATATTCAATTCTGACTTTAGTTTAGGTTTTTGGGTTGGTTTGGGGTTTGGGGGGGAGAAGGAGATTGGGGGATGGGTTTTTTCATTTGTTTGGGGTTTTGGTTGGTTGGTTGGGCTTTGGGGAGGGGAGATGAGGGAAGTTGCTAATTACTTAATGCTGCAGATCCAAGAAAATGAGAGAATGAGCTTGGAGTTCCTCCAAAAGGGTGGCAGAACACTCAGAGGAGGATTCTGAAGATTTTAAACTGGTGAGATTGCATACAACACAATAATTTATCATTGCCTCACTGCTTTCCGATGGAAAAAAAAATTGACCTCGTGGAGGCAAAATACATCAGGAAAGGAGTGGGGAGGGTCAAGGTAGGTAAAACATTTGCTGTTCTACTGGAAAAGACTTTCAGAAGCAGAGCCCCCTGCAGGATGAAAGAACTGAAATTGCCTCCTCCACATCTTACATGTGTATACACCAGGGAGAAAAAAGGAACGTTCGAGTCTGAAGTAATTAGGCACAAATACACACATCATTAGAATGCACATGTGGACACCAAGAAACACTGTACTTCTTCAAACAGCGTGCAGGCTCTATGAAATGGATTCACCACTCCAGAAGAACATTGCTGCAGCTCCCTGGTTAACAAGTGCAGATCACTGCTGGGACACATCATTTAGCAATCTCTCTGAACTGTGCTGCCTTGGGTGGTTAATTGGATAGTGCCATGGTGCAATTGCACACAACTGTTCAGTGTAAAATCCTCAGTTACTGGAATGAAAAAGTTGTAGAAGAATAAAGAAAAGCCCAATAATTGTTTCAAAGTAAGTTGACAAGATGTTTTTGCTGCTACTCCACTGAGCAGACTCCTGCTTTTCCTGTGTGCTGTAAACTGATGCTGTGCACCACGTCCACTCTCTGTACATGACACAAGACAACGTCAGCAACGAAAGGAGACAGTATTAGATACTTACTGCTGAAGTTTCTCCATTGAGACTCAGTCACTGCTTCCATATGTATTCTAATAACCCACAATTGCCTACCTAGTTTCAAATTTTGAACTTTATTTTAGTCTAGTAGCTGTTATGTGCTTTTAGGGCTGGTTCCAGTGCATCACCACCTCACATGAACATTCAAAATACAAATGCACTAAGGGATTAATCATTGCAGCAGCTCTAAAGCTACAGGAAAATGTGTGTGTTGCTACAGTGTTGAGAGGAGGGAGCAGACAGAATTACTTACCTTGGAACAGCTGCTCTTTGCTGGTCAGCAGCGAGGGAAGCACACCAGGACTGAAGCCCACTCATCAGCTCTGCTGCCTGGCTCTGCACACTCCTGTTTGCAGTTATGTTTCCGAAAGCCAAATGCACAAAGAGCTGTGGAAGTTGACAAAAAATGGGAGCAACTGTTCAGCATACTAGTTATGACACACAATCCCTCCAATATCATAACGCACAATTAATTCACCTCAATCTGTTAATGCTTTTTGATGCTGATTTACACCCCTAACAATCAGACACTGCCTAAGCAAATCACTGCATCTGTTGGCTGGAGTCAGTCCTGCTCCATTTATCAGTTCTGGGATTTTTAGATCATAAAGACCACCAAATCAAAACTATACCTAATGGTGTTGAGGAAACTGTTTATTGAATAAATATATATATAATTACTCTAAAGAAAGCTGGCATTTTTCTGGTGATAAACACACTCTCCTGAGCTTGTTCAGTAGAGAGAAAATTGGAAATTTTCTCTTAGAACCTTCTTATATCTCCAAACCTGATGGGCACCCTGTTGTATTTCTTGTACACTTCTAATGAATGGTGTAACCATTTTAACCTCCTCCAGCTGAGGCAATGACACCAAATCATCACTTCTGATATCACAAAACAAAGTCCCTTCAGAACAGCAAGCACCTGTAAAGGCCAGACTTGAGCACATGGATAGGCAAGAAAATATATAATTAGAAACAAATAAAAGCAGATTAACTTCATGCATTACCAGGTTGTTTCAAAAATGACTGGTATCAGAACTGTATTCCCACTGAATCTGAGCTGTATTTGTTGGGAATTTGCATTCCTGCTAGGATGAGCATGGTGCACTACAAATGACAGTGACCTTTGCCAATGTGATTTATATTGCTATGTAACTAAAAAGCACTAAAGCATATGTAGTTCCACCATCTGTATTACAGTCTTCATTGTTGGTTTACATTTGCTAGAATTTAATTAAGTGCAAAGATAGAGTTGATGATTCCGAGTGCAGCAAAAATTTTATTTTTTTTCCTGAAAATATTGCTACATCATCTGATTTTATACTGGAATAGTTGGCAGCTACTTCTATAATTAAGGCATAGAGTTAAAAATATGAATGCTGTTATACTTAATTAGATATTCTGTATACAGTTTTTCTTCATCAACTAATTTATACACAGATTAGGGCTGTTTTATTATGCTATTACATATTTTAGATATGTAAAAATACATTTGATCTGAAAGAAGACAACTTGCAGTTAAAAGCAAGAATTAATCTGCTTAACTTCAAGTTATTAAGTCAATAAAAACGCAGCTAAAAAAATCCCTCCTGCCAGGATTGTTGTCCAGCAGTGATCTTGCTGCAGCACTGTGGTAAAATGTTCCATCAGTGCACTCTACAGCCAGAGAGTGCTGAGGCATTTTAGCTCTGGCTAATCCCAGTTCATCTGCTTCTTTTCTCCTTTTTTTGTGCGTTCTATGCACAGTTAGTCTGCAGTGCATCTCGATGTTTTACGTTACTGCATTCGCACACAGCTTCTAGCACGTTAATGTCTATTCTTAGGGAAAAACTGTTTAGAACGTGGACACCGAGAAGAGCTAGACTATGTCCAGCTTCAAAAGAAATCCTTACCATATGATGTGTTGTCACCCACAAACCCTTCCTCCCACATATTTCCCATGG
This sequence comes from Margarornis squamiger, assembly GCA_035222235.1. Classification (NCBI taxonomy): domain Eukaryota; kingdom Metazoa; phylum Chordata; class Aves; order Passeriformes; family Furnariidae; genus Margarornis; species Margarornis squamiger. The sequence continues at coordinate 292,709 of JAWWTY010000158.1, read as the reverse complement.
GGTATCCATATTTTTTTGCAAAAAAAGGCAAGGATTTAAATTTTAGTCAGTTTTGCTGACAAGAGAGCCGGATGTGAGTCCACCAGGAGCTCAGGAAGGGGACCCCTCCCTCAGGCTCCCATTCCCACACCCCACTGCTCCCACCACTCCTCCCTGCCCAGACCCACTTTTTTCTAGCCGTGACCCTTCTTGTTCCCACGTATCCTGCCAAAAGCCCTGCTCTCCCTGCTGCCCCAGCACAGCCCGCTCACCGTTCCCCTCACGCTCCATGCTGCCTTTGCACAGAGCTGTCCCTGTCCCGAGGGGGCCCTGCCCTCCCCCTCAGTACTGCCCGCCTCAGCACCTGAACCAAGCTCCCATTTTGGCTGAAAGTGCCCCAAATCCACAAATAACCACACACCGGAAAGAAATCACACCTTGGGGACAGAGAGGGGGATGTCCTGAGGCGCTCCCAGTCCTCCTTACCAAGGAACACTGTGCCCTGAGGTGTCTCCAGGGAGCCCCTCACACAGGTGAGCCCTCCCCTCACACAGGTGAGGCCGCCCCCTTCCCACAGGTGAGCCCCAGAACCTTCCAGAAGCCCCCAGAAGCTCTGGCCCCTCCACCGTTTGGGCACACTAGTGGCCTGCCCTTGGGAAGCACATGCTCCATTTTTAAGGCACCCTTGGTTCAGAACCACAAACACCCCAAGGAAAACCCTCACTCTGCAGCCCCTTTCCTCACAGGAAAGGCAGCTCCACTTTGGGTGGGCCCTTAAGGCTCAACACGCCTGAGGAAATAACGCTCCTGAACACCACATGTACAACACACCAAAGGAAAGGGGGTTGCTGCTTCACACCAGTTCTGTTCTTCAGGTTTTCCCTTTCCTGGATGCTATTTTAATAAACACAGCCTCTCTTGCCTTCCCTAAAAGACTTTTTCTTAAGACATTCAAAAGATTCTCATTCTAACAGCAGAAGCAGAAAGCCAGCCCAGCACCCAAGCCCAGACAGAGCTCCAAGATCCAGAGACTCTGCTGACACCATGAAGAGGTGGCACCCAAAGCTCCTAACTCTGCCGATACCCTTTCAAACAAAAAGGTGTTCCATGAGAAAAGGAATTGTCACTGGAAAAATTAAACATGATCCAGGCTTAAGCTTTATTCCTAAGTTTCCTTGATTAGGCATCAAGAAAAATTACAGCACACAAATCTCTGTGCTCCTGAGGACTTCCGATCTACTCATCACTGCTCCTAACCCAGAAAGAAAATCTATTCTTGGCAAGAACATCATTGAAAAAGGTGCCAATGCGACATTTTTCTCCCATTTCTCATGGAGGAAAGCACGTTTGTTTGCACAAGAGATAACAAAACCAGCAGGCAGAAAAGTTGTGACAGATGAAGGGGTTTGGTTTACAAGCTCCTCCTTTGTACCCCATATGCAGTTTGCCTGCCATGGAAATTAAAAGGGACAAAAAAGGACAAGAGGAGAAGGAGAGAGGGAAAGTATCAACCTAACCCTAATATACTCCAGGGCAAGGGGGTACATCTCCCCTACCCCCACCGTCTGACTGAAGCGCTTTATTTTAGTATTCAGAGGAGCAAGGAATGGTGAGCATAACACCAGGAAAAGGAATTGGAACCAGTTAGTACTGTGTGTGTATAACAATTTTACCTGTATTATTTATTACTGGGATATAGTTCTGTGTGCAGCATTGATTTCTTTTGTTTTTCCAGTAGTAAATGGATGTGGACTAATAATGATTCTTCTATTAGACTGTGAAGGTTTCTTTTATACTAGCAATAAATTCTTTGCTTTATATATAAAGGTGTGTTTCCTTTTTGCCAACAAGATTTTGAGCATAACAATGCAATTTGGACATTCAACATTAGAGTTAAACTGAATCAAATGTTCTGCTTGAGATTTTTACCTCATTCCTTGCTCACAGCAGGGCCAAGACAAAAGAACATTCAAAAAAAGAAGCCTTGACACTTGCCTAAATCACCTGGTCAGCTTTCCAATACTGGAAGAAGGGCTATTAGATGGAGTTAAAATACAGTTTTTACTCCTTTCATAATACCTTTAATCATCATGGAGAAGCTGACTGTAACAAACCTGTTATATTATCTCTATCTCTTTGAGTGTGGGTTTTTTCCTGTTGGTTGTGCTTTCGGTTTTGTTTTTCACAAAGTGCTTTATTTCTTGTACAAGAAATTTCAATCATGAAACAAAACCTCAGAATCTTTGAAAATAGACTTTTAACACTTAGGATTTTTCCCCCTAAGGCATAAGTTACCAGTAATAACAACTTAAAAATATACAAGAAAACTTTTCAGTGAACTTTCTTGCCGAAATTCTTTTAAATGGTTAAATCCCATGCCAGCAACACCAATACACCTATGGTAGTAATGTCTACACTCCATTACTGTCAATTAGAAATACCACTGTGAACAGAACTTCTCCCAGTGCTGCTGTCATGTAGAATTAAATATGAGATTTTTCAGAAGCCAAGCAAAAATATTTGTTTGGTCTATGAGAAAGGAGGGGAGTGAACCACAGGGCAGCAATTCACCCCTGCCTGGCAAATTATATCTGAGACTTATGGTTAAATATGACTTTGTTATTCTGCACCTTTAGAAGCACATGGAAGCTCAACATAATAAGTGTAACAAACCATGTATACAACATAAGGCATAGGTTACTACATTTCCATTACTATTACTGTGGGATCTGATTTTAAGCGTGATCTGAATAACTCCTGCCTCCAAGTCCCCTACTGACAAGGGAGCTCCATTGTACCTCTTATCCTTCTGATCACACTTAATGGAACAGCAGTGAAAAATCAGGAAGATCAAAAGACAAAGCCAAGAGCTCACTTAGTAATTACATCTCCTGGGACTCCTTTATGTTTTACCTTCGGAAGCTACAGGTCATCACCATCCCTTTTATTTCTCTTTTACTTGTTTGAGCAAACATTTCTGCCTGCCAGTTTGCAAGCATAGTGACTCCCACAGTTACAGTTTTCTGTAAATGTAATGGCTAAAAATCAATAGTCACTCTAACTCTTTCAAAGTTCATTATAAATTTCAATGCAACCAAAACTAGTTAAAGATCCCCTGGCTGCAATGACTCAACCACATGAATAAATCTACACAAATGAATAACTATTTTGGGGTCAAAGCAATTTTTCACCAATGTGAAGAAAGTCTCAAAGAGCTTTTTGTAAACCAAGGATTAGGAGCGAGGCAAAAATCTTCCTGGAAGAATAAACACTCATGTACGTTCATTTATCACCATAGTTTTTCTCTGACCCATTTTCTAGGAACAAATGTTTAGTCCTTCATAATTTCCATGCTCCTAATAACCCCACATCCCACTCCATCCTCAAGAATTCCTCCTATCCAGTACTACTTAATCTAAAACTCTAACAGTGGAGTCGCATCTTTCCAGTTTCACTAACGGGCCTCAGTTATCCCACTACGCAGTGGGAATAACACGCGTGTGTGTTACCCAAAAACATTAAATTAAATACAGTTGTTCTCCTTATCTCTAAGTTTTTGTTTTCCAGCAGGAGGCACGGGGAAGCCACTGCCCTGCTCACCCCAGGGAGAGGGGAAGGGTAATACACCAATTACTGCAGCACAAATCCCAAAGGTTTTCTAAGCTCATACCACTATTTTTTGCTCTAAAAAACACCTCCAAAATGCACTACAGAATCTCTGGGGGAAGTAAGCATCCAGCATATACTAACAAAATGGCTTGTGTTTGTGCTGCCTTTCAGAGATTTGCTGAGCAGCAGCAGAAAGCATTTGGCAACACTAATCAGATCCTGTTTGGAGCCCGGGAGGCCACAGAGAAACTAAGAATGGCATCAGTGGTGCCTGCAGAAACCACCAGGTAGTTCTACTCAATGATTCTGTGGCATGCCATCTTTTTATCCTGGAAACACTGTCCTTTCTCATGAGTCAGCCAGTTAAATGAGGGTTCTATGGAAAAGCTGAAATGGCAAGGAAAATTTCTTCAGAAATGTTAAAGGAAATCAGTCAATGCCTTACACCTATGAGTTGTCTCCCAAAGCTTTGCATATCCTTACATCTGGCTGAGAACTCACTTCTCCAAGAATCTCTTTAAAGTAGTACAATTACTGTTACCATTTTTATCTGTTCTTCATAGTTTTCATCTCACTGGCAGGTGTCAATGAACACTTTCTATGCTCCATAAACTTAATTTAAATGCCTTCTCCAATTCAGAGTTTAGCACTTCTATTGTTTATCTCAAATATTGTAGTACATATTCTTTTTCCTTTAAAATTCACTAGGGAAAATTGGGAAGCATTAGACATCACTCCTGCTGTGAAAATGATATATTTAACCATCCTTGCTTCCCTTTATTATCCTTTCAATTTAGACAACAGAACATCACCTTAAAGTGCTCATATGTTCAGTCAAATATTGAGTTGGGTTACTCAAGCTATCATGCTTTTGTAAGGCTCCACAAAACAGATCTTTCATAGGGAAGAGGGAAACACCCCAAGTTACAACAGGAAACAACTTCAGCTCTTTTCCACAGTAGATGATCTAAAATTCTAACATCCTAGGTTGCAAGGCAACGTCAATTTAACAGGAGTCAGGATGAAAGCTCTCCTTTGCAAAGGCTTTCCCTAATTCTCCATTTCATGTGTGTTGATTTCCCTTTGAAGGGGGAGTCCCAGGAGAACACACAGAACCACCTGGCCCTCTGGCCAAGGTACATCAGCCTGTCCAGTCACACATCCCTCAGCTACGGGCAGACAGGAATAAACAGACCAGCTCTCAGGGAGGATGGGTTTTCTTCCCTCTCCAGCACAGAGGCACTGACTGAGTTTTCCCTAAATAGACTGGCATTACATAACCTAATGGAAATTACTGCACGGGAAAGCCTCGAGTCATGGGAGCATTCCATGAAAGCCCTGTAAACAAAGGACTTCACAGTAACTTCATCCCTTCTTACTGCTTTGGAGTTGGATATAATCAATATACCACTATCACAAGGACTGAAAATGGGACTGTAAATGTCTCACTGGTGTCCTAGACCATTCTACAAATGCCATTGTGGATCTGTGCTTTTACACTGCCTCAGAATACTGTTATGAAATGATTTTTCTAAGTCAGTATATTAAAGAACATAATCTACAAGGACATTTAAAATTAGAGACATAAAATATTAGCTTTCTGAACTAAAAATAAAAGCCTTTTAAGGCCAAGACAAAAAAAAAATTACAAATAGCACATCCAGAGCGAAGGTTTCTCTGTCAAAAAAGCAATGAGCATTTAATAACCATGCCCTATAGTCTTCAAGAAAACTTACACTCTAAACTGCTTGTCAGTTTTGAGATGGGAACTCTGGATTATAATTTTCAAAACTTCTGGTCAATCTACTGAGAATGATCATTAACTTTCCCTACCAGCAGAAATTTAATACTACCCCACTTCTCAGTGTTTGAAAGTCCAAGGAGCCTCTGAGCTTTACCAGGAGTCAGGTGTTTATCTCAGTGAACAGGACAATATTTTATGAAGTTTACTGCAGAAGAACTACTGTTACAGATACATGAATAAATTCTTTCCAGAAATTACAAATAAACTCACAGACACTGTCTAAAGCTCATTTTTACACTGACTATGCTATGATACCCTGTGTATTTATAACTCAGACGATGATATAAATGCAGAGGCTCACTCTTACTATCATGACAATGAAAAAAATGTTCTTACAAATGATTGAAGGAGTAGTAGGAGAGAAAGGGAGAGCTTTAGACAAAAGGATGATAACCTTATAGCATGATATATACACACTGCCACTGACTATGTGTTGTTCTGTGCTGCAGCATTTTATCTTATATTCACCTGAAAGTCCTCAAAGTCAATCTTTGATGTATTTTTGTTCGCAAACTATTTGTTATAATAAATGTTGGTTCTCATTTACCTGGATGTAATCTAAATGATTGAGGAATTTAATAACAGAAACTATAATTTGTAGTACCGTGATTTTCTTCTAATTAACTTTGCTGTACATTTTGACAGGCACTCTTTAAGACTGAAATTATGACATTTATCAATACAGTTTTAAATTATGCTTACTCTTACCAATGAAAAATGGCTCCCTATTTCACAGCCTTCAGTTCTCACTGTCATAACACAAAACTTGCATGTTCTTCTGTCAGAAACCTATCCTACAGAATTCTTCAATGTTCCTCCTGGTAAAACAACTTTTGTTTTATACTCAATTCTGAAATCCTTTACAATACACAAAAGACTTGCCCTTATGCCATACTGAAACACTGGGAGCTTTTTTGCTCTCATAAACCTTTAACCATTTTCACTGCTAGGCTATTTCAACAAACTTAGGGTTAGTGACAGCAAAGGACCTGCAGACAAAAGCTGGGAGCACCAAATCACCCACAAGTACTCTGCAAGAAATAGGAAGTGTGTGAGCAATGAAGTCTACACTGCAGTGGCCTGTCTGGGCTGCTTGCAGGACACAGCCTGACCAGACCCATCCGTCACCTGAGAGCCAGCAACATCACTCCCTCGTCGAGCCTGAAGGGAGCAGATTTACAGCTCACTTCAGAGCATCTTGGATCCCATGGCACACCTCAGCCACCGCTCTGTGGGCTGGCACAGATCACACAAGTGAGGAACTAACCATCACCAGCTGCCCCCGGTGCCAAATAAGGCTGATGAACACAGAGTGCTGAACGCAAATATGAATGTGCATGGAACTTCAGGACATACAAAGCAAGCTGGGTGACAGTGCAAGGCATGTTTTCATGAAGGCGGGAAGACTAAAAGACTTTGCACAACAACTACGAGTTTAATGATAACTAATTATGTGCAAAGAATTCAGTTAATACAATGAGGTCAGCCTCCCCATGTCAGGGAGATGTCAGAGTGTGGCAGGCTGCTACAGCCCAGAAGAGCAAAGCTAAGATCATTTGAAATGCTAAATTTAGATTCTAGTCCACCCTACGAAATCTGAATAGTTCAAAAGAGCAACCTTACACATGCACTGACCCAGCAGCTGGCTTTTAAGGAAGCAGCTTCAGAAAATTCCAAACATCCTTCACATGCTGCAATGAAATTTCTTAAGCTGACTTTCCTCAGCAAAGTCACCTCAGCTTTGTTGATTTGTGATGATCTTATTTATTCCCTCTTTGATCATTTATTATCTAGTGGCTTTGCTTACAACACTGACCATTATGATCCATTTGTGCTCCATGGCATGTTTGCACAGGAATTCATTATACAACAAAGCATTTCAAAACACCCAAGTCAAAAAAATGTGATCAGCTGTGGTTTAGCACTGTTTTGGCCCTTAACCTTCAAATTTCCAGCTACAGCTCATACTCCTGGAAGTTACAAGGTTTGGGTTTCACTTGGATCTCAGTAGAAGACACCCTCAGTACTTTCACTGAAGAGCTAGAACATGAGAAAGCACGATCTCTACGGTGGTTTCAGGGTAGCTGAGGATGCTGCTAAGCAATAGGAATTTAACACTCAAGATGTCTGGCCAACTGAGATCTCTCAACAGCAAAAATTAATTTTTAATGTCATCCTACTTTGAAATCTGCTGGCTACATTCACAAAGATGTGAAAAGGCTACAACACATAAAGGTTTAGATGCCATTCACTCAGAACTAAGCACATCAGTGAATTTCTGTTAAACCATTTTGCTTTTATGCCATTCCCATCCAGGTCAAACCTGGCTGAGCTGCTTTTCAAACCAGTTACAGCTAGCTAGGAACTCACAGGGATGTTCATAAAGGTATTTCACTTGAATTTCAAAATAAGATACGCCTTGACAACAACAAAACGGGAAAAAAAGCAAGCTGCAATGTTCCTGTTTACATTTGCAAATTAGACTAGATGAAATATGAAACACTTCTAGTCCTGGGTGTAAACAACTATTTCATACATTTTAATAAAGATATGAGATCATCCAAGGAACTGCCCCTAGATAACAGGGAAATTGGAAAGCAAAATGCATGACATTTCAAACAAGTGAAAATGCATTGACATTTTATTCAAAGCTCTGTCAAAATAAATGTTAAAAAAACTCTCTCAAACTACCAATTATTTCAGGTATTAAAAAAAAAAAAAAAAAAGGACAAGTCTTTGGTTTAGACCAGATCAGTCCTGCATACAGAAGGCTCTATATGGCAGATTTTATACTGAGTCCAGCTTAACATCCATTTGAAAAATATAATGAGGGAGCCATTACACAAAGTATTAAACCAAGGTCCTGCCTGTTTGCCTTTCTCCTTTATTGCCACCTTCGCTCAGCACATCATCTGAATAATTATCCAAGTAAAACCAACTGCCCTCCCTGCTTCATGAAAATTCTAACACTACTCTAGTGGTCACCACATAGTGAAATATTTCTTCATGTCACACACTTGTTCTGCTGACACAATTCATTTTCTTCTGAAAATGTACATTTTATTAACACTGTGTGGCAGTACCTGTTATTAATATTGCAATTACCTGTAGAAAGAGGCAATATTGCTGTGTTATTTAATATAGTCTGTTATATAAAATATTCAAGACTAATCAGGTTTCTGTGAAAATTCATACATCATCTACAAAATATTCACATGTCCAGATACATCACTGCAATACAAATATCACAAGATAATGTCCCAGGTAAACTACAGCAGGATGCCCATATATGCTATGGAAACAGGAGCCAATTTACATTTATGGTTCTGGAATGGTATTCCAGGATTATTGAGCGCAAAGGCTACGAGACTCAGATTGCTCTGCCTGTTACAAGGCATTTCTTAAAAATACCTCTTTCACATGCTAGTAAAACAGAAGTGAACATCCTGGGATACCTAAATTGCCTTTGACACCCAGGCCAAATATCCACTACTACCGGATTTTCACACCAGTTTTGTTCAGTTTTTTAAACTAAAACCAAGTACACACGCTCTTTTATCACTGCCCTTATCTAATGATATTTACAGATAGCCTTGTTAGGCTAGATATTAGGAAAAGACTCTTCCCCCAGTGAGTGGCTGGGCACTGAACAGGCTCCCCAGGGCAGTGGGCACAGCACCAAACCTGACAGAGCTCAAGAACTGTTTGGATCACACTCTCGGGCACAGGGTGTGACTCTTGGGGATGGTTCTGTGCAGGGCTGAGGGTTGGACTCAATGACCCTTGTGGGTCTCTTCCAACTCAACACATTCGGTGAGTCTATATGTTACAGCAGATCCCCACAGCCTGTCCTGTTTTCCCGTGTCTGTCAGTATCATCACAACAACCTCCTGCTGTCAACTTCAACACCACAGCACAATAAAGATGCAACAGTGACAGATTAAGTTGTTGAAATAACAGTGGATTAGTGTATTCAAACACTTTGGAAGTCGTGCTGTCCAGGCAGAATGAGACCTCTGCTTATCCTACCTGGCAAATCATTATCAGGTTATCAACAACTCTTGTTCAGGAACTTGTCTTTCCAATTAGCCCAAGTGCACAGAGAAACTGAAGAGCACCTCTATATAAACAGATTTCTATTCTCCTTTTGACTACAGTCTGAGTGCCTGTAGCTGGTCCCAGAAGGATTTGGAAAACTGGCTCCCTTAAAGTCTATTACCCTTTTGACCTATTAGCAGTCTGGCCGTTGAAAGCCATCTACGATATCAATTGCCTCACAAACTCTCACTAGCAAAGCACGCAGATTTAAATTTGGGACAATGGACACTGGAACAAGTTTCCCAGAGAAGCTGTGGCTGTCCCAGCCCTGGAAGCATTCAAGACCAAGCTGGATGGGGCTTGGACCCACCTGATCTAGTGGAAGGTGTCCCTGCCCATGGCAAGGGTTGGAACTAGATGACCTTTAAGGTCCCTCCAAACCCAAGCCATTCTAAAGCGTTATGAAATCATTCTAGTTAGGGATGGAGCTGCCTCACACTGCTGAATGAACTGAAGCTTATTGCAAGCTAGTTTCTGCACAACTGACATATCTCTTAGTTAGGTACCCTGGCAGAAGAGAAGCAAGACAAACCCTCTGTGAACACAGCGCCATACCAAGGTCCAGACAAGTCTCGTCCATCTCACTATCAACTTTCAAAACCCGATTCTCACTGGGACCACAAGAAGCACTTTAGAAAAATCAGCCATACCTAAGGAAATGAGGACAGAACAAGCATCTGTCTGTGACACTAAGATGAACTGCACTTTTGCTATGCATAGTTTAAATGTTTTAGTCTCCTATCCTGGGCATCCTTATGAAACAGCAATTGTGGTGGACTCTCAAGAATCTGGAAAATAAACATATTGCGTCCACACTCCTGGTTTCTCCAATGAAGCCCTTTTGCTGACAAAATACAACACCGAGCATTCAATGACTTTACAGCCTTCCTTGCCCTTCCTCAGATGTCATAAGCACCCTTCAACAGTGTAGGACAAAAGGAAGATGGGAGAGCAGCACTGATAATAGCAGGAATTTGTACTGGTGACATCAGGTCACGCTTCTGTGAGGTCTGGTTTGTTTGAAATACACCAGGTCATTTTAACAAGGTTATTGTACCACTCAAAAATAACTGAACAATAAAACCCAATCCTAAGCTCTGACTGCACAAATATGTAATCTCTAAACATTCTATTCATTTAATACATTAACAATGCCGGATTTCGTTGCAATTTTTTTTTTTTCACTACAATAGTAAACAATAAACTCTCCAGAAAATTAAAAGAATTAAAAATTTAAGTGAGCACTAAGTCAACAATTTGGTGATACAATTATGTATTTTCAATTAGATATTCACAGTCTGCAAGTGAATTTATTTAGGCCAATGTATCAGCATCATCAACAAAAATATTCATCATAGTTACCACTTTCATCTGGCAGAAATTAGTAGCAGATGTTACAGAACTTTTCCACGTTTATATTCATAGATGCTTGACATTCCTCCACTGAGTTTAAAGTAAGAAAACACAATGAAAAATGACCCCATGTTTTGAACGATAATCTGCACTTACTTTCAAGTCCCATCTTGGACTGGAGCAGCCACTGTGTTTTGGTCTCAGGCTTCGGCAAGACAATTGGCACCACACAAAGGATGTGAAACACTCAGATGGAAGGTTGGCCTGCAGATCAGTTACTCCTGATCACTATAAACATTCCCTGGCCACTCTGATTTCTGCAGACACCATACACTTCACACCACCAGGAACAAGTGCCAGCCCTTCTGCTCTGCAGCCCACTGCTAACCAGAGTATTGAGTTTTACTTGTATAGTAGGACAGATCATTAAATGATGTACATCAAACTCTTCTACATTAAAGAACACTTTCTTAGCCCAACGTAGCCCAACCACACTTACAACTGCTTTACTGAGTAATGATAGAATTTGTGATTTAGGATTGAGAAAACCAAACTCAAAAACCAGCACTCACACACATACAAAAAACCCCCAAGAAATAAACCCTCATTGACTGCCCAAGGAAAATTACGCCCCTTTTTCCTGCTGGTTAGGAACCACACAGTTCACAGTGGTGAGGGCTCACTGTGGGAAGGGAACAGAGGCAGAGGCTCAGTGCAAACGGGTGAAATCTGGGCAAATCAAGAATCAGATGGTGAAACTCAAACTTCTTAACCTACCTGTAGACCACCTTTTTTACTTTCACGTAAGTATATTATCCCAGAACAAAGTGGCTTTTTTCCCTTTTCCTATTCAAAATATTCCTTTTTCAATAAATTGATTTACTACATCACCATGAGTGCTCAGACAAGGGAAGTGGCACAGACCCGTGGCAAGGAGCACAGAGGAGAGAAGGCAGCTGCCTTTTTCTTGTGCTTCCACTGCCCCCCCAGACACAGCAAACAGGCATTAAAATGCAAAGGACCCACATTATAAGGATGCAACAGGAACAGAGCGCACTATTTCCAAATCCTTTTAATTCACCTTGCTGTCCCCAATGATATGAATTCTCCAAGCCTACACTGTTGTTTTCTAGTTTGCTACTTTGCACTCTACTTCAGTCCAGTCTAGCTCCAGACTGGGCAGCGTGAGGACTTCCAGCACACCCACAGAAGAGGTAAGGGAATGCTGTAGCGGCAAGGAAAGACAACCCCAAATCTTAAGTTTTATTCTCCTTCAAATCAGGCAGGCATAATTACCACCAGCCTCAAAGATACCTCAGAAGCAAAGAACTAGAGAAGGTGGCACGAGGGACAGCTGGAGTTACAAGATGAACAGTGTCACTCCAGCAAGGCAGTAAAAAGAAAGCCATGGTGCCTTAGATAAAACACTACCAACTCTAGCCCATAGCTAGCAAGGTACTGCAAAAGTCCTGATGTGTCCTTAACTCCTATTTTACAGTACACAACACAAGCAAAGAATCAGATCAAAAGACTGCATTGTACAAAAAAAATATACAGACCACATAAAGCAGTAATAAACCTGAAATATTCATGCAATGTCACTCTGTCAAAGCATCTGTTTAGTCTACCAGCTAAAACACTAGAAAGAAAAAACCCACAGCACTGCAGTACTCTCTTCCATTTATGACTGAAAAAACTAGAGAAATAGAATTTTTTTCATCTTGTCAAAACCCTCTATTTCCTTAAAATTACAGATTATTATATTTTAATTAAAATAAAGTGAAGGAAGTATATTAATTTAGGTGTGATTATAATTGCAAGTAGTTACAAATCTGTACTTGTTGTTAAATATGCATGAAAACAGACGTAAAGTGTCACATCTACTGACCTAGATAAAAGTAACTGGATACCAAGACAGAAAATTAAAAAACTTGAAGTATGTTTAATTAAAATGTAGCCACTTTTATAATTTCGAATTAATGGTGCATAAGAATGTTTTTAACCCAATAGAAAGTGTTACTGAGAACTAGGAATACAAGGAGCTTTGTGCTGTTGGTTTGTTTGGGGTTTTGGTGCAGGTTTTTGTTTGTTTTTAATAAAAAGAACCCCATAGCCCTCCTTGGAAGCATCACTTGAATTACTCCTCACAGTAAGCAGGGAGAGACTGCTCTCCTCCCCAACAATTCTTGCTATTTTAAAGGTACAAAGGCAACAAAGCTCTTAAAAAATGCACAGCATAGCCACAGGCTTTTATCACAGCTCTTGTAGGTTCTCCTGGTTAATGAAATACCAATGGAGTGGAAGGTAATTATAAACAGTAACCTGGAGGGTATGAGAGCAGGAACCAGTTGTACTGTTCCCAAAGCCAGCTCAGACATCTAACAGAGATAAATCTGACAGACAGTGAGGATTGTATTATTAACTATTAATGGATTTTAATCAATGTTTTCTAGACTGTTCTGGGAAAATGTAATGTAGCAGGGGAAAGTAACAGTACACTCACATACCCACTGAGCAAAACTTCACTTTTTATACAACAGCCGTGCACATCTGTCCTTAAACAGTAGTTTCTACAAACACAAAAGTAAAAGCATCTCATGTCTTGCCGCAGCCATATCCACAGGATACCTCTGCTCCTTCTGGAGCTCATTCCTCATTCACAAGGCAAGAATCCCTTCCCCTCCTCAGCTATGTGCCATTCATTTGCCCGTTACTCTTCCTGCTATTTTCAAACCCCGAAGCTGCCCACAGATAGGCCTACCCAGCAGCATGCAGGAAGATCCATGAGTTTTCAAATAATTCACCTCTCCAATACTCCTCTCTTCAATCAAACTGTTTTCTTTTGCAGCCAGAGTTTCTTTTACTACCAAGGAAAATTTTGACTAAGTTCTTTGTTAAAAAGCTTAACACAGAACAGACATGTGAATTGCCTGGCCTCCCTAAGACAGCAGGAAAATCACGACACATCAACAAGATGAGGAGAGGGTGGGTTTACATAGCATGGCTGTAGAATTCCTAAATATTTCATGAAGATAAAGAATAGCACACGTGAAATTCCAGTTCTTGGAATTCTCATTAAAAAAGGGGGGAGGGGGTGTCAAAAAAACCCCAAATCCTTTCATTTTAACTTATCACCACTGAAGTACATGAGCACTTTGGGGTACTTTCTGACAGCAGCTTCCTCTTGGAAGCAAGTATTTGCATTTCCAACTGTTTTTAGTCTTTCCTGGGTAGATCTTTAGCCAATGTTACTCAGGTTGAGGATTTGCATAGTTCCATTTGTCCAAAGAACAGCTGTTCCAGCTCACGCAGGTACCTCCCCACGCAAGCTGAGCAGGCAGAGCGTGGCTGAGCAGATCAGAAAAACTAACAAACAGTCCACCTTCCTCAGAAAATAATCTGGTGGCTGGGGCCAATGTGCTTTGTGAACATCCTGCATGTCTCAGAACACAGCCATGTATGATGTCTACCCTTGAGAAAACTTAAAGGCAAGAAGGGGGTATAGAACTACATAAATTTTTCACTGCCATACACAGGCTATAGAAAGGAGAGATGAAAAGGAGCCTCAGGAAACACGTACCCACTGGAACACAGGCTCCCTGGAGCAGATCTGTTGGCCCAGCAGTGCAAAGCAAAGAACAGGCTTCTCTTCCTGCTCAGTGGCTCCATCCCACGGGACACCAGCACATGCTCACGTTGTGCCACACAACGCTCCACCTTAGGCAAACACAAATCAAAGCTCTCCCTATTTCCCCGAGGTGCTCAGTGCCACGCAAGGATACCTGGGGCTCTGACTCTGGTGACTGTGCAGTCATTGCTGATGTTCAGAGATCTGTGTGCCTTCATCTCCCTGCTCAGAGCAACACGTAATCCCCCTCAAAGAGTTATTCTCTGTTTCAGCCCTCCATAATGAGTCTTTCCATATCTGAGTTTTCCCTTCACTGCTTGCAAACTGATATTGTTTAAAGTCAGTGAAGCAGAGAATGCAAAAGACTGAAGTAAATATAGCTGGAGCTAGACTGCCTGATTTGGCTTCAGAAAGGGTGGTGGAGAGACAAAGTGAGCTGTGAAAATTATACACATTACAATGCTAATTAAACCTTGTCTCTTCCATCTCACTAGCATATTTCAAGTTTTCTGTAAACTCTGCAGCTCATACCAACTTCAGAGCAATCTGTCACTTCCAAGCTTCTCAAATACCCAAGTATAGATTTTTAAGCCTAAATTTAGTCAACGGATTTGAAAAAAATTTTTATCCCAAAAGGGATTCTGGAGGAAGCTTCTCAATTGTGAATCATGGTCTGGGTCCAAACTGAAACAAAGGACATCATTCAGGAGCAGAGCTGGTTTATTTAAAAACATCCCTACATCAGACCTGCGCTGAGTCACAGATTGTCATGTATTTCAAAAGAGCTGTAAGAGTCAAGACTGATCAGGTAGGAAACACAGAATTACACTGAGCCTGTTAAACACTGCATTTTAGAGAACTTTTCCCACATAATAGAAAGCCTGTACTGCTTGGTTTTGAAATACCAGTAAGAAGGCCCATCAAATCCCATAGACAGAAGTTATCCTTAATTAAGCAGTACAAAGCCATCTGCGACAGCCTGGTTGACAAATCACAGCAGAGGGACTGACTACAACTACAGCAGCAGAACAAACACAGCCCTAAGTTGTCGGATGTGATCAGCAGTCAGTGACAGAAAAGAGCATCTTGCACATGGCAAAGAATGACTCAGGTTTGCTGCTCTTTAGGACAAGGGGCTCCAGAGCTGAGAGCTGATCAGAAAGAACCAAGTGTTCTCTAAGTGAACCTCAAAAACAATCCATGCAAGGTGTGTGCTGCATACTAAAGAACATTGAAAGCTTACATTTTAACTTAGAACTATCCTGGAGAAAATTATGGAAACCATGCATGGACAGGGGCCAAAAGGATTGGATTGTAAAGGAAATTCTCTCCATCAATGAAACTGTAAATGGAACATCCTAAAAAGAGCCCCTGATTGCTGCAGCACAGTTATTTACACTAAGACAAACCACTGCCTTTAAAGTTATTTTCTACTTTTTTGAGTTTTATAAGGTACTTCAGTTTTGGCAGGATATCTTTTGCCAATTCAGCTTTGCTAGCCTAATTGCTGGGGGTTTTTTTGAAAAGTTCTGAAGATGAGCAGAACGCAAGGTCATACCCCCAAGGAAGAGCCGAGAGCTGGCTGCTAAACAAGGTTCTGTATTTGGACCCCAGAATTAATGCTCTCACTCCCATTCACCAGCCTTGTCACTGGACACGAGCTATGCTGAATGCTTGCACAGCACATGAGACCATCTCAAACCTGGATAGTATATAAAACTTCTACAAACCTTCGTTACAGTGAAGGTAAGTGAGTTTATATGATTTTACTAACATTACATTATTAAACAGTTTTATTATTTTAAAGTAATAGAAGTTTAAGACATCTAGAACGTCAAATGTGTATGAATTTCAAACTGAACATCAGGGATTTGAAACCTTTTTCTTATTTTCGAAGGGAACAACTAGGCACCTACAGAACAGTCTTGCTTAAATTATAGTCATATTTCATACATTGTGAAAAGCTGTCAATTCCTGACCTCACAGATCAGAGGGCCAGAAAACTAGGGCTTTTGCCTATAATGAACTGCAAAAGATGGATTTAAAACCAAAATGTTTTAGGCCTGGCTTTAAAATTAACTGAACTGTAGTTTAACTTGTGTTATAAAATGTGAATCGAATTATTCTGTAGGTCTCACAGCTTCACTCCTCTTTCATCACAGTATGTTCAGACTTTTAATCAACATCTTTATGAAAGCAGACAATGTTCCTTCTTTCTGCCTCATCATTGTTTTCAAAGTCACATAGACCATGAAGCACTGACAGATACCAAAAACCCAAAAAAACACCAGCTTTTAGGGCATGACCTCTCAACCTTATCCACCCAAATGGAACCTTGGGTGCATGTGGGATGTTGTTCAACTCTTAGTACTGCTGTGGAGTGATTTCTACTGATCAGGGCTAGTAGCTTTGGTCATCCAAGTCCACATTTTCTTCACGTGAAAATGACAGAATCAGTTTTAAGAGTCTGGGGGAATAGCAGGGGGTTGCTACAGCTAAAAGAGCACAGAGCAGGGGGAAAAAAAAAAATATCTCCTTAAGATGCAAAGGGCAGACTTAATCTAGTTTTGCAGTGGAATTAAGGCCTCTTCCTCCCATGCCAGTCACATCCCTATGAACAATAAATGCAAGCACAGAGTGGGGCAGGGGAGACACTGCAGCCAGTGCCTGCACCCACTGCCACACTGCCCCTGTGCCACAAGAGAGAGGACACACAGTGGAAAGGGACGTGCAGGGAATAAATACGAAGAAACTGCTGTTATCCCTTCCTCTCCTGAGGAAAGCCAATGAGGAACTCACACAGCTCTTCTAATATAGACCAGGACCAAGATGTTAACACAGGGCTAGTATTTCATGGTGACCTACTTGGTGAAATCAGTATCAAGTTGTTGATTTACAGGAATCAAGGACCTGTTCTTGACCTTATAACAGAAAAACACGAACAAGACAGAACCTATCATGATCCCTGTGCCGGGTTTATAATTGCTCACGTTCAGCACGATACAAACATGAACATACCATGCATTCAGGCCAGCATTAGAGTAAGAGCAATACTCTCACTGGGTGCTGTTCCCTCTGCTGGAAGTCCAGTGAATCTCTGTGATTGCAGACATAAGCACACTTGCTCAGACCTTCAGCTGCCCTGATAAATGGTATGGTGGTTTTCCAAATCTACTGGGACAAGTCAGGTGACAAATGATTTCCATTAGCTCCAGCAGAATGGAAACAAAACAGATCAATACAAATGATTTGCAGCAAGTTCAGATCATAAATTTCCTTTTGCTCAGTTCCATCATTTTAAAATAGAAGCATTCTCCTTACACAGTATGAAAAAAGGCAGTAGTGATCCAGAGATTTGATCATTCCGGTTCCTACAAACTGCTCATGATTTCAGATTGGAGTGCTTTCTAATCAAGTGTTAATTCTACTCACTGATACATAACAGTATCATTTTAAAAGATTACAAAAATAAAATTTGTAACAACCATATTATTTTTGGAAAATTAATTAGATCCTACTGTTGTGTAAAAGCCGTAACAGTCCTAAATTCTACTTTTACTATACCAAAATTACCTGCTGTTTTGCTTTTGCCCTTCCTCATTTGTCCATAACCATTTCTAAACCCTGTTTGTGAAGGATATTTTGGGGGTCACCAATTCTGGTAGCTTTTGAGATCGAACAACAAACTTGGAGCCTGCACTGCAAGGAACAGCTTGCACATAGTTCCTTGCTCTTAGTGGCTGGCTGTACTAGCTAGTTAACAAAAGAGAATCCCAAAATACACTCACCTGCTGTAATGGAGAGAGGACATACAGACAGGAGTTATGGATCTGCTCTTGAAAGTCACCTATACTAATGAAAAAGACGTTCTCAAACAACAAAAGATTTCAGTGAGGCAGGAAACCCATTCACTCCTTCAGAGAAGGCTCAGTGCACCTCACTTTCAGAGGTACAGAACACACTTCTCCAGGAACACGTTTTGGAGAAAAGTGCCTTGTAATTAGCTGATGTAGTGCCAAACAAATAGAGATGTTTGTCATATGCAATCACATTCTCTCAATACATCTACGCACTTATCAGTATCAGTGATGTCTCCTTAACTGGCTATGATCTTGAGTTCATTTTCAGGCAATAGTTAGTTCCACATGTTAATATTAAAGGGAAAGCAAACTTTCCACAGAATTAAGTATCCCTCGGTTTCAGTGATTTGCCTTTACTTCTTTTATATATTAAAAAATAATAAATAGAAGGAAAAAGTTGTCTTTTTCCATATTAATACATCAGTAACACCTTTCCAAAACGTCTCTCCTCTTGAGGCAAGGGAAGGTGGAGGTTGCAATTTGCTCCTCAGGATGGCTACTCAACACCCCGCAAGGGGGGACATCCCCACCCACCTTGTCAGAACACTGGTCCCTGTCTCTCATCTCTCTGGTCAGAAGTCACTCAAACAGGCCACTGGGGGAGAACATATCTGCCCCTGATATAAAGCAATCCTACCTTTTCATTTTTATACTTGACAACGTAAACCAAAGAATTGCCATAAACCACAAGTGGATTCACTTAGGAGTTGGGATCCTATTTCTAAAAACAAAGCTTAAGAAAAACTGAATTGAATCAAAACAGCACCATGGGTTAGATGATATATAATCAAGCACTGTACTCTATTTGTACATACTAAATATTTATCTGGGAAAAAGTCACCAATATAACAAATATGACTTGAGAATTTATTTGAGTAAGCTAGAGCTGTCTGGAACCTAATTAGAATGAAATGGCCTCTCTTCAAGAGGTAGAATAAATATCTAAGAAAACATATTTTACTTAACTCAAGACAGAATTTCACACCGATACTGCACAATGCTCTGCTGTAAATTACAGAACACCATTTCTCCATAAACACTAAAAAACCCTAAGTTTATAGATACAGCACCTGATCAATATAAAGCAGCTGTTGCTTTTTGAAAAAAGGATATGAGAAGGATTACTATGATTTTATTTAACTTGAGAAAGCAGAATGAGTTTTAGCACAAATTTCTAGTGTAATTATGAGATTTACTGTTGCACTTGGATTTTACCTTTCCCCCTCCGGAGTTCCATGTAAGAGTCACCTTGTGGGCACCACCCCACCACTACCCGCTGAAGAAATCAAGCAACACCATGCAGACAGGTAGATGTAATGTCAGTTTGCAGCCTGTCAGGAAGCACAGACTACACTGGAGAGTGGGAAGCAATTATGTGCTATCAGCATTATTTTGGAACTCCCATCCACAGTCACCCCCTGTGCACTTCTTTGTTCAATCACAGTCATTTTGTACTATGTTAAAGTTGAAAGCTCAGAGCATTTTTTTTTTAATTCCTAAATAGATGTAGATCACAAATTAACTTTTTCCCCCTCAGCAGATATACACTGAAAAAGCAGTTAACCCAGTTCACAGTATTTCATCAGATGTTTTAACACATAGGAGGAAGGATTTTAAATCAGTTTTGCAAGTGTCAGCTCACTGTAACACACTACATCAAGAAGACTGAGTAAAATCCAACCATACTGAGCATTTGAGAGGCAGTGACTGCATTCACTCAACACTAATAGACAAGGAACACAATAATGAATTACAATGTGTATTCTTGTGCCTATATGGAAATAAATGCAATATCTATACCAGTAATGCTATCATACTTCACAACTGAACTGTGGTATTTTTCATCTTTGGGGGCGGGGGAAAAATATGACAAAAACCATTGACAGAAAGGACTGCAAGAGGCTCTCTGTCAGCTTTTCTTAAAGCCTCCATTAGGTTACCACTTTCTCGGGAGGAAAATAAGAGAAAAATACACAGAAAGAAGAGATGTACTTCTAAAATGGTGAGCAAATGGTCACTTTAGGACTGCAGCTGTTTCTCTCTGCAGGAGGCACAGACAAGATACCAGAAGAAGATTTGGCAAAGATGTTCAATACAGAGAGAAATACATAATGTGTGATCTATGGTGCTATGCTTTCCTCTTAAACAAATCCCTTTCCCAGATGGCCTGCAAGATATTAAACTATTGCTTATGTTTGCAGTTCCAGCTGGAGACTGTATATAAACAAAACTACTTCTGTAAGTCTCTTTGCAGTTCAGTAGAATGTTTATTCTTACTTTTAAATAAATCCCTTGAAAGACATTAGAGATATACTTAGTATATCGAATTTCAACATTAACTATCACTCTGCTGCAGAGTTATTAAAAAATAAAACAAAAATAAAGCAAGGAGAACTTCCCTTGGTCCAACCTACTAAAAAGAAAAATCAGGGGAGTTTTAACTGTGTACTAAACTGCCCTCTGGGCCTTGGAAGCCTCCTCCAAACACCAATCCAAGAATGAAAGCAGAAACAAAGATCCAGTGAACCCAGGAAACTACTCCATTTGAAACAATCTAATGAATAACCTTACTAAGGGAAAGGGAAAGCTTAGACCACTCAGCGTAAGACAAATCATTCTCCAAGGCCTTGTTCAGGTTTGAGACCTGATTAAAACAGGAAGGTCCTTCCTCCCAAGCGGAATGGAAAGTCAGCCCTATTAAGCAGAGCCCTGATTCCCTACTGCAGCGTGTGTTATGAAACTTTCAGCTGCATCCCCTGGCCCTTCCAGAAAGCATCATTAACATTTCTGTGGTGTGATCTTTGAAGGTCTTTTGCTTCCGGTAAACCTCTGATCCTCCTTTTAACTTTCCGCCTTTCTGAATTCTGGTAATCCATCTGTTCTCTGCTGCTTTCCTTCATCTCTCCTCAGAGCTCTCCAAACAGGAGGCTAATTCAAGGCATGGAATTTCACACACACAGTACTTCTGCGCTCACTTATTTTCTGACAGGAGTTCAAAGCCCATTCCAGGATTTGTCCTCATTAATACACACACACACACCCGCACGTGAAAATGAGGTGCAGGGAAAGCTGTAAAGTTGCTACCCCAGCTGTGAGACACAACTCGTTCTACCAGCCTGGCATTAGGGGCATTCTTTGACAAGGGATGAAATGAAGTGTTGTGCTAAATCGTTCCTCTGTTTCTTACCATCCCTTTCTGCTACTTCTCCTCCCCTTTTTACTGTTTCTGAAGGTTTGTGTGTACCAGTTACTCTTGGAGCTGATGGAGCCCAGAGAGCTGGTTTTACCCTAAGTCAGGAACTTTTTAACAATTTTTTTCTGCTGGTAGCTTCTCCTGCTCACCTTATTTAAGCTGCTCAACAAATTAGTATAATAAATCACTACAGGCATGGTAAATAGCTAACAAAGATTAAAAGTACATAGGAATTATTCTACAGGTGTTTTTTGTAATGCAGTAAGTCAAATAGCATCAACAACAAAATCTGAACCCTAAGAACTGCATTTAGCAGTACAATAATGTCCAAATGTCCATCCAATTTCTCAACTTTTTTTTTTTAAGGAGTTGGATTTTTAATATATATGTATAAAAAGCATTACCATACTGATACAACCCATGATTTCATTTGTCTAAATCCAATTCTACAATATATTTACTGCCTACTGGATGTAAATACCACTCCAGGCAACTGTCTCCATTTTCCTTACACCTCTAATACGAAATTCTTTTGGCATTTACTGCACTGCTAGGAAGACTGAGATCAAATACTCTAAAAGCTATGACTGATTTTGCAAGAGTACATTTAGTCATTATTTAAAACGTTCTCAATAACCTTACTGCACTCAACAATACATTCCAAGTCCTCTTTTTTATCCAGACCGCAGCATCTCTTGATTCTTTGCCTGAATTTTTATACCTCTCCCATCAGACAGGGTCTGAGCTGCATGCAGCCTCAGGACATGAAGAATCTGTGAAGAATGTGCCGAGGCCTTTCTGGTAGCTCTAGTTCAAGACATCCAACTTCAAACGAACATTTAAAAACAAACAAATCCCCAAAACAAACAAAAAAAAACACAAACCAAAACAAAAAAATCATCCATCAGAAAGAAAAAAATAAACACCACCACCACCCAAAACCCACAATCAGCCACCTTCCTTAAGCATGAAAGCCTTTCCAATTCTTGTTCATTACTTTATGTCAGCCTTCAAACTGTAGTTTCTCTGTTCCAGGTTACATTCACATACAGGGCAGGTTTCAGTGCATGCTTTGCCTCTTATTTCCCTATTGCAGCTTCAGAAATAATTCCTAGGAAGCAGTGCAGGAGGAATTCCTGAAGATGCCAGGATCCCTTGGTTGCCCTTTTCTCCAGGTTAGTGCCAGTCCTGCTGTTGCACCTCCCAGGACTCCAGCACCTGCCCTCCCATCAGTTCCACATGGTCTCCCAGCTGGACCAGAGGGCACAAGACTCTGCTCTCAAATTCTTCAGGCAAATCCACCTCAGGAGAGCACTCCAAGTTTAACAGGGCCTCGCTCTGGACCAAGGGAAACAACCACTGCCCCATCCCAGCAGACCACAAACTGACATGAAATAGACAAAACCCCAAACTGAAACAACACAGAGAAAACTAGAGTGATAAAAACCAAACAACCTCAAAGCATAAACCCCCATAACTTTATGCCAAGGCCCAGAACAGTAACAGTCCCACCAGAGTAGGCAGCCCTGTCTGTAACAAGCCCCAGCAGTGACACTGCCTTAAAGGTGATGGTACCAGAGCTGCAGGGACTGTGCTCTTGCACTTCCCCTGGTGTAGACCAGTGTCTCTCTCTGCCCCAACAGCTGAATTTCAGACATGGCATTCAAAACCCAGCCTGCTGGAATTTACTTATTTAGCCCTCAGTGACCAGAGCATATTGCAGCTGCTGTTCTCCTGCCTTTGTCTCTCCAGCTTTACTGAAGAACCACTTTCTAATTTGGTTCTTTCAGCTGCATTGCCACATTTCCTTTCCTAGGAAGTCATTACCTTTTTTGACCATTAGGCTTAAACTAAAACAACCCCCCCAAATCAACTAAAAAAAGCCCACCCAGCACAAAAATAGCAGCGCAGTTGTCTTCTCTAAACCAGTGATGTGCAGTGCTTGGATGAAACAAAAGCCCTTTGTTTTATTACCTATATCAGCATTTCAGTTTAAGCCATCTCATGCTTTTGGAAGGAAGCCATATTAGTAAAATTTTGCTCCAAATCACTTCTGTTTGATTACCATAGCAATTGGCTTTAAAGGGTAGAAAACAGCAGAATTAGTGGCTGATGATTTGTCAAAATCAAAACATCACAGGTAACATCCTACTGATCACAAATAGAGATGGAAACGTCAAGTAGCTCTATTGATCTGTGTGAGATCTCGTTGCCAGCAGAGTACTGCAGTCACCCCACACTGAATTCTTAAATACATGGCATAGGTACAGCTTCAGCTGGTGTCAGCTGTGTCACCTACACAGCCCCCTCAACACATACTAACATGCAGGAAGAGCATCACTTGTCAAACTTTGTTTTAATTTCTCCATGGATATGGGTTCTTTGTTAATAGGACTTGTAATTAGGAAGTACAAACTCTGCTTTGACAGCTCTGCCTAATGATAACCAGCATGATGCACTGCAAAACGAAGGGTAGAAAAGGGCATGGGACAAACTGCTTCTGCACGAAGCTGTCTGGATTACCATACTGCATCCTCCCACCATTAGCCATGACCTCGAAAGCCAGAGCTGCCAGCACCATTCCTGGAACCAAAAACAGTCAGCCTGATCACTGAACACATACTGGTCATTTAAACAGTGCAAAGGAGCAAAGCTGGGCTTCACTGAAGAATTCTTATCTGCAGGGCAGTATTAGCTGAGCACAAATGTGCAACAGCCAGGGGTGCTGTGCTGTGTAGGTCCCACTGCCGGCTGCCATACAGGAGCTGTAGATGGTATTTGCTGGCAATAACGCTGTTCAAGCTGTGGAACTTGACTTCCTGGCTGCCCCATCCCCTGCACACCGAGCTCCAGGAACACTCATCAGTCGAGCACAGCACCGAGTCCAGCTGTGGAAATTGCATTGCTACCCAGGGATGGGATCAGGATATTATGGCCTTTCAAAGGGCATGTGACAAATGCTCAAGGACTCGAGTTTCCTCTCACTGGCATTATGACTGACCAATAAATTGGCATATGCCAGAGGACTGGTATTAAATTTGAAAAACAACAACCCTCCCCAAAATACCCAAAAAAGCACACAAACTGAAACACAAGCTAAGATGGCAGTTACAAATAAAACACTCACATGAAAGCAGGCAATGGAGATACAGAATCACAATAACTTATTTGAGGTTCAAAGTAAAAAAGTAACATTTTTGGTCACTCCAGAAGTCTCCACCTTGCCAAAAATAAATATTTTTAATACAAATGCTTGTGGAAGGTTCCCAAAATTTAGCTCATGTTAATACGCCTTTTGTTTGATGTCTGCCCTGTTGAGAGACTAAAGTTGTTTTAGGATGATAACAGTGATGTTATCTTTTTTTAATGCCTATCGAGAGTAGAGCAGCTAATTCATGTAAATAGAACTAAGTATATACTCATTCTTATTATAAATGGATTTGGAGTTTGAGTGCAAAGGAACACAACTATATTCCCTCAACAAATAGATACTTGGTTAATTCCTAGCAAGCCCTAATCTCCACACCAACTCCCAGAGCTCTGCAGAAGAAATTGTGTAAGGCCAAACAATGAAAAGTCAGTGGATTCCTTGCATTTTCCCATACAGAAAAAGGGAAAATGAGGTGCCTAATGCATCCTATTATCCAAGCCTTTTTAGAAAATGAAGTTAAAAACATACAAGTCTGCACCCTGGGAGGAGTGGAGGGAATCATACTTTAACAGTTGCATTATTTTAACAAGTAAGAAGTGCGAGAAACTTATTTGGTCTTTTTCACTGTGAATTCCTCAGTGTCAGAACTGAGGTTCAGCCCTCAGCGTTCTGTCACTCAGTCACAGCCTGCAGCACAGTGAGACTTCTAACGCAGGAAAAGATCATTTGAACCTCCCTACCCTTGGACCAGCTTCTCCAGGACAAACATTTGCAATATATTCAAGCACACCAACACTTTCCAGAGCATCCCAAGGCCTCAGATATAACCCCTAGGATTTCTGATTTTAAAAGCGACAGATGCACCCGACAGATCCCAGTTGCCTTGGTATTTCACATTAGATAAGTATCAGTCAAAAGTTTCCCACACTTAAAATATACCAAATGTTTCTTATGTTTGCACGATGTCTTCATATTTTGAAACATACAGCATTTCAAACAAACAATAAAGCAATATTAAAACAGAGCCAAGTGTTTAGAGGGGAAAAAAAAAATCTTTTCAAGCTTCTACAAGACCTACAGATGAGAAATCAAGTGTTTTCAGATACAGCTCTTTGAATAGCATTCCAATCTTCCCCAAGAAAATCCAGTCTCCTTCAAGGAACAATCACTAACATTTTGAGATAAATAAATGTTACATGCAACAAAATCAAAGTCATAAGTAAAACAGAAAATTCATCATTCTAGCCCATTAAAATTCACAGAACCAGAACAGAGTTCACATCATGTATCTTCAAGCCTAGGTCTGTAGATTGCTAAACTTAACTTGTTTGAGGTGCAATAGTTAAATTCTTGTCAAATTGCTACAGATGCTTGAAGGTTAAACCCACAGAATTATAATTTATGGGCTTTAGCACATAACCACAACCTGATTGCTGCAAAAATTTGATAAGGCTCTTATCTTTCAAACCAACCACACTACAGGATGTGCAAATCACAAGATACTACCCCTTAAAGTTCCCTCCTCTTCCAGGAGAAAGGCCAGGGTGCCCATGTTCAATATGGATGAGGGCAGTTCAAGATGTCATCTCCATTCCAAGTTCCAGCTGCAGCAGGTTCAACATGCAACACGTTAAAACTGAAGGTTTGAGGCTCTTTTGTTTGTCCTTCTCCTTTAACACACAGGGTCCTGCTGCAGTCAAACTGCCTGTTTGTGCTGGGGGCAGAAGGCAGAGAGCAGAGAAGAGCAAACCCAGTCACCAACACCCCCAGGGCCTCTCCTCAAGGTGACCTGTTGTAATTCACAGAAGAAGCATCCTAAGCCAGAACACCTTCTTCATGTCACATTCCAAGTCCCTTCAATTCTTCTCTTTCTGTCAAAAGATTCAACTGCAAGATCTCCTCTGGCCACCCCCACCCTCCCTTCCACCAGAAATGTAAAGATGCTCAAACAGAAATTAATCAGTCCAACACTCTAAACTAGCTCAAGTGACCCAAAAACAGAAAACCATTTCCCTTTAGCTGTCTGTGGGAATCTAATTCACCTGGGTAGCCACCTGCACCCAACATGGTAATATTCTCCAATATACAGCTTCTTCTTTCCCTTCTCCAGCTATTTACACAGCACCTGCACAGGAAATGCTCCAATACACCTTAGAGAACAACAATCCTGCCTACGTTCCAGTAACAGAAGCACCATGGCCTTACCAGTTAGAGAGCAGACAGCAACCCTGCAGATGATACAGTGAAGAAGTAGCAAGTAAATACAGCTATTTTACTTAATCAAAAAGCATGTCTGTGTATATATAAAATACACACACAGAGCTTCCAAAGAGGTTTTCAGTGTTGCCCTTAAGTGTTCCTATTGTTTGTGTGTTACATGCCTAGTAGTTCTTCATCATTAATACAAACCCCAGACACCCAACAGGGGTGCTGTTATATTCCAGCTCTGAGAGGATTCCATCTTTGATCCAATACAAGCCTGCTCTGGCACTGGGCCTCTCTTCCTGTACCTGAAAGTTCTGCATTACAGAAGCATCCACTCCTTTGTTCCTGGTCTGAATTTCACCTTTACCTCAACCTTTGTCCATTCAGGGCTTCCTTTCCTTTCCATGTGAGATGAAGCCGACAAGCCAAGGCCACAATTCACGGACCATGGGCAATCAAATGAGTGCAGACCCAAGGACACCATGCAGTGCATGAACTGCACATCAGCCACGGAACCAGCACAGCAGCGCCAGCATAGCCTCGTGCCAAAGCTCCTGAGCCCTCTTTTGCCAGCTGCATCAGCCCAAGAGCAGCAGCACATAATAATCTAACAGTCTTATATTGCTTTCCACTCTGCTGTCAGCCTGGAGCCTGCCAGACTGTACATCTTCACCCAGTACTCCCGTGCATGGTAAAAATGCACAGACTATTTGCTGAAATTTCACAGCTTATGCTAAATGAAGACTCATCAAAGCATCTGGAAGAATAGTAGTAATGTGGTTGACACACATGGGTAGGAAAAAAAATCATTTTGTCCTCTTTCTAACACAGATCTACCACTAATGCTGCAGAATATTTCCTCCTGCAACTCACCACCATCCCTCTTCTTCTCACCACCCTGTCACTGCCACTATGTCTACTCTTACAAAAGTACTTTATCATGGTTTGCTTTAGAGTTTTTTCCCTGTGAAAAATCTCAGTGTAATGGAGCATTCCATCAAGAGGCCCACGGCACACAGCCAGGCCTCTGAAAGGGGCTTTGGTGATAGATAAAGGTAATTACAGTGTAACATTTGCCATACCACAATTTAAGGCTATGTCAGCACTTTTCCCCCCTTTAAGAGGCTTATAACTCTGAGAGCCTCTGGCCTGAAACTTGATAAATACATCCAGTGAGAAATAATGTGAATGTGGAGTCAATGAGATGCCTTGAATTGAAAGCAGTAATGCCAAAACTAGTCTCGAACTCACAGTGAATCGAAGATTAGATATGAGTTACAAAGAGATCTGAGGGAAACAAATATAAAAATAAATCACTTCATGTGTATTTTGGAATGTGTATTTGCCAGTGAACAATTTTTTTAGAAAATATACTCCAAGTTCCTTGGTAAAATTATAATCAAGAGTGAAAAGAGGACTAAACACACATTCTAGACCTCAGCATATACTGAACAAAGTTCTAGCAAACGAGCAAAGTATATCCCTTCCCAGTGCAGCTTTCCTGCTTCATGCTCCTATGCTTCCCTCACCCACCTGTTTTAGGGAAGCCATTGTGACTGTACAGTTCTTCTTTTCCCAGGAAAAACCTGTACCTAAGCCCTGAAATCACAACTGCACTTTCCAGACAACACTCAGAGCCTGGCTGCACAGTTGGGCACAGGCCAGGTGAACGCAACCCCAAACCCTTCTGGCCCTGTCCACAGCACCAGCCCTGGTCCAGGAGCCCTGGAGACTCATCAGATGGGTGATGCACCTGAGCCAGGACCTCACTAGTGAATACCTCAGAGAGAAGGAAAAAAAGAACACACACCAACCCACACAAAGTAAAAATTACTCACAGACTTCTACAGTTGCCACAGCCTAAGGATGGTTCAGTTTCTAACAATACAATTTAATTACAAATTCAGGAATACTGAACTGGTGGATCTGAAATTTGGCTGCATTTTTTTTTACTATGTACACTCCCACAAACCGGCCCAGTAGCTGAATTCAAGCTTTCCGAACCAGAGCTATATCCAGGCTCCAACTCATTTGGCAAAGCAGCTTAACCAGTAAAAAGAAATTAATTTGCCCAGTTTCCAATGAAAGGGATGTGTGATGGCTGGCACAGGTCAGGACGTGGCTGGGGAATAAAAGGACTACTTGAGCCGTAAAATGGCATCACAGATGGTTTTGATCCTGACTTGCAAAGCTGTCCCAATGAGCTGCACTACATTTGTGAAGCACCCAAATCCAGCTGTTTTACCATCAAGCCTCTACCAATTGTACAGCATCTTCTGGAGCAGGACAGAAAACAGAAGCCATGACAGGCCCCCTTCCCCTCCAGCCTGCAATTTCTCTATCGTGCCTTTTACAGTAACAGCGTAAAATGTCACCACAGTTTTGTATTCAATGCAAATAAGAAAGAAATTTCATGTAGTCATAAAACACTGTCCTTAACTGCAATCTATCCTCATTAGGTGCGAAACAGAGCCTCTCCTTTTCAGAGGAAAAATGGGAAAAACAACAATCAAGTCAGTAAAGCTATACTATTGTGGATTTTTAAAAATTAAAGAACAAAACAGTGTTCAGCCGTTCTTCTTAAAAGTCACTGCAAATGCAGGAACAGCACCACCTCACAACCAACCCCATAAAACAACATGAAACAAAATCCCACTCTGATGATCCCATCACCACTTCAGAGCCAGTGTCCTTGAAGGAGCAGCGATCTGCCTGTTATTTAGGAGACACTGTAGAAATGCAACCTAGCATCAGTCTTGTTCACAAACATCATGCCAGTGGTTAAAACTCTGGTGGGAACCTGCAGGGTACAGACACAGCAGATTACTATGCTTTTTTTTTTTTATAGTAAACTTTTGGGGAATGGTCAGTTCAGCTTAGGTCTGGTTGCAGCTGTGCAGGCAGAAGAAAGAATAAACACACCTCTCTTCACCAGCTCACGGCTGACCAAACTCCAAGCATGTTCAACACAGAGTTTGGGACCTTTGGCACAACAGGGTAAGGGGTCCTGGAGAGGATTTATACACTGCCAAGGAGCTCCCTCCCGTTCACAGCCCTGTGATGCCAGCAGGGAGAACTGCTTCATCAGCAGGACTTGCCAGAAGTGTAGGGCAACATATACAGTAAGTTATA
Source organism: Margarornis squamiger (assembly GCA_035222235.1). Taxonomy (NCBI): domain Eukaryota; kingdom Metazoa; phylum Chordata; class Aves; order Passeriformes; family Furnariidae; genus Margarornis; species Margarornis squamiger. The sequence goes on along the minus strand of JAWWTY010000158.1, from coordinate 262,697 downwards.
CTGGACTTTAAACACAGAGATTGTGAAGGAGAAGCTAGAGCAGCAAAGATCCCACTGAGGCTTCTGGAGGAAACAGAGACTTTATCCAGCTCTGCAGAGTTAGAGGATGGAACCAAAAGCACATGGGAATGTTACTAAGAGCATTTCAGAAGACCTTGTTGATGCAGGTGGTTGAAAAAGGAAATATAAACAAACTCAATTTGCCATTAAAGGAATTCCATTAAAGGAAAGAGAAAACTTCTTTTTTTTTAATGGGGAAACAAAACAAATTTTTTCTTATCTCCACATTCCATAGAGAGTTCACGAACAAGGTGATCTTATTAACTCCTTACATACATGAGAATTACATTGCGTAAAGTGATTACGTACATTGAATAAAGTGATACCAAGTATGCATGTGTAAAGCAGAGAAAAATAATAGAGGGAAAACTGGCATAGAGTGGAAACAAGGACAATGTACAAAGATAAAGTGACACTGGAAAGAGGAATATACTAACCAAGCCTATAGAGGAAAGAAAAATGACAGGTTATTTTAAATGAAATTATATGACAGTAGTAAGAATCAAGTTCCTCTTCAATTCCCTTCTTTCCACTTTCTGTTTGAGATAGTTCATGAATGGCTCCAATGGGAAGGGGGGTGGGGGGAAAGGCAGGAGTTGCTGAAGGGTCTTGGACTTTACTCTTACAGGGTTAAAAGCAGGCAGCACACAGTAGTTAAAGAAGGTCCAATTAAAATTCACAGAGCTATTGATCTTAGCCCTGCTCCAGTGAACCCTCTTTCTGCTTCTAGCTCATAAACAAGATGACATAGAAAAGAACTATCGATTTTCATATGATATCTTTTTGGAGACATTTTCTTAGAATCTTAAAATTGCATCAAGTGTTCATAAAACAAATAGACTTAATGTGGTCATGTCTGGCAGACAGCACAAGCCATTTGCCAAGTATTTTAGATGGGGGAGATAAACCAGATGGATAGGTTCTACTTAAAACAAACTCAGGTTTCCCACCAACACACATCATCATCCCATATCCACTTGTCTTCCTGTACCTGACAGAGCAATAGATTTTTACTTCAAATAGGTACAAATTGATCAAAACACTCCCAGCTGACACTTCCTGCAGCCAGATTGAGGCTGACCTCACTGAACACACCCACAAAGAAATGCTCCCACAGACTGGAGCCTTTGTCCCTGGGGCACCTGCAAGGTTGCTGAGGTCACTCCACACCTTCCAGGTACCACAAGGGCCAGCTGGGCCCCAACTTGCACTACACCTGTGAGCATCAAACCATAAAAGAGCCAAGCTGAAGTTTAACATTTAAGAGAAAACAGCAATTAAAGCACAAGCACCAGGGAAAAAAAGAAACGTCACACTACCTCTGCTAAAGAGCTTAGACAACAACTGACCATACCCAGACAGCTCTGGATGAGGTCAAAGCACGGCCCATGTCCCTGACATCATCCCCCAACAAGTTTCAGGTCACAGAGCCCACAGCGGTAATATTAGAAATTCTATTTGTCAACCACAGGAGAGGCAGAAACGCTGTCCCCTCCCTCCTTACCAGCCCTCCAGTGTTATCTGTCAGTGGCCAAGAGAGGAAATAGAACCACAAACACCTTACAGGGTATATAACTGATGTCCTGGTTGCAGGAATAAAAAGCAGAAAAATAGTCCATTTGAGGAATCCTTTTATCTGTGAATTGCTTTGTTCTTATAAAACAGGGGGAAAAAATCCCACACAAGCAATGACAATACTTTGACAGAATTATTTTGTGATCTCCTGTTTTTAAGCAGAGATCACTTCAAAACATTAATTTGCTTCAGGGATTTGTTTAAAGCAAAGCAGGTTCCTAAACATTTTCTTTTCAAGACAGAGACTAAGTCATGGACTGCTTTGTCTTCCCTTCCATAGTCATCTTATTCCTTAGAGTATAACTGTAGAATTTGCCTATAAACAAATAAGAAAGACTGCTAAGACTTTGCTCTCAGCTGTACTAATGATTTCCCTAGAAGGCAATATATAGCCTGTTTTCTACCACCAAAACTGAGTTAGAAGAGATGCCCCTAGGAGATGCTTTTACCTAGCCTTGAGCCCATGCTCACCAGGCATCTTGTCCTTGGGCTGTCCTTCTGCCAGGAGGTCCTCAACCCCTAGCTTGCATCTTTCTTGCCAAAATCTGACTTTTTAACTTTTTGTTCCATCCAACACAGATAGGTGGAACATGAGACTATTCTGTTTTCAAAATCCATTTTGGGTATTCTCTGCCCACCCAAATGTTCCACCACCTTCAGGCTTCATTTCCCTGGACATATTTTCCCATGAGCCATACTCACAACTCGTCTATTCTACCACCCTACACACTTGCCAGATGGGTCACTGACTGCTCTTCAGCTAAAACTGTATCAAGCTGTAGTTATTTCACGAGTATTTCCAGCCATTGCTGATTTTGCAGAATGTTTCAAAGGATATCAAAACTTTTCTAAAATCACTGCCCCTGCTTTGTCTGTAACAAAGTCCTATTTTTCTCCTTAGAAGGAAGACAAATGAGTTTACCAGGAACAAGTTGCGTCAGTGTGGGCTACTACTTACCTCCTTGTCTTATCAGTGCTGACTAAGAGATTATGTTCTTTGGTTTTCTTTATACTCATATTTGATATAACATACTTAGATTTGATCGATCCCTACATGTCCCACTCAGCCCAAGAGCAAGAAGAACATGCAATGCCTGTGTATTGATAAAACAGTTTAGTGACCTCAACTAAGATGGAAATCAGTAACCACAGATTTTACCTTGACAAGTTTCTGATTACAAAAAGTGCTGAAATCAGAAGGGAAGCACACGATCAGCTCAGTAGGGCTGCACTTCCCTGCAAGAACACAAACAACTGAAAAACTATAAGCCATTAAATCTTTATTCAGGCCAAATGGTTCCATTCAGCATCAACACCATTCATGTCACAGACCAGTGCCAGCTGTCAGGACCACAGCTTGCAAACAGGCCACCTCATGTTGGAAACATCACCAAGAACAACTGTTCTTTCTCCTTATTGCTCACAACTGAAATCTTGTTAAGGGACAAAAGGAGAGCAACTTGTGAGAATATGGGAAGAATGGAAAAACTATTTTTTCAGTGTCTGATAAACGCCTGACTCCACAGAATGCCAGGTGCTGCTAAGAAAGCAGAAAATGTATAATTGCTGCTATTAAACTCTGTCAGTTGAGAAGTACACACTGTTTACGCAGACATCCTGCAATTTTACACTGCAACTTTCAAGCTCTGTTTTGATCCATGGTCTAAAACTTTCTGCAGACTGAAAGTCTGAAATATATCTAAGTTAAAAACCCCAAACCAAACTCACAGAACAAAACCACCCAAATGAAACATACAAAAAAGACTCACCAAAAAAAACCCCCACAAAAACCCCCACACAACCAACAGCAAACTTTCCAACAGAAAAATAACATAACTCACTGGTCATTTCCTCAGTATAGCTTTTGATGGTTCCTCTTATAATCATCAATACACACATAACAATTTTGTTTAATGAAACAAATGGGAGCTTTTCTTGCTTTTTCAGGGTAGATGAAGTAGCTTGAGTTAATAAAAAAGGCAAAATCTTATCCCAGTAACTCAGTAAAAAGCCTCCAGCTGAGATTTGCACTAGTGCTGTGATAGATTAGAGGTGGACTAAACCTTGCATGGGTTGGAAGCCTAAATCCCAAAAAACAAAGATGCAAATAAAGACTGCAGGCTGCATGAACCCAACTGCTTTTCAACAATTTTTTCTTTCGGTAACCAAGGAACATATTACAGTGTACAGATTATGGTGACTTCACATATTCACCACCATTGCTTTAGTCAAGACTGCAGGTCCCACGTCTGGCCTCTTTGGTAGTGCTGGGACATTTCCAGCACAAAGGTTTGCTCTGCAGATGATGGGGGAGAATGAATGGTCAGCACATTTTCCATTGTCCTGTTTCCATGTCACACTGGTTATGACTTGCGTTACAGCTGCTGTGTGAGCCCTGGGACTGTATAACTCGTTTTCACACATTATTAAGGAGTTTTGCCATTTCTGTTGTTCATAATCAGCCTTTACCCATCACTTGCCTTGCGCAGGTTGTGCCCAAACAGGAAAGAATAACAGCACAGACTGCAAGGATTTGGCTCCAGACAAGAAGTGCATTTTTCTTTTTTCAGTATTCTCTAACACAGTATTTCATCTGGAATTCAACACTGCATTCTCTCTTTCAAATACAGATTTCTCCAGCCATTCTTCCTCAAAGCAGAGAAATAGAACACTGCTAAGCTACTCTAAATATACTAAAGAGAAGATTTCAGGAATAATAAAGCAAATAGCTATAACATCACTATACAGCTTGTATCTGCTACATTCAGAAAGAAACTAGCTATTAAAAACTACCCATGCAGTAAGATTCAGCAAAGACTGAGAATATAAGGTGCATGTCTGATTTTAAGAACCAGAACGACAGACTCATCCAGTATAAGCTGGCACAGCTCAGCTGGCATCCAAACTACTCTACATTTCAACTGAAATGTAGTGAAATGCAATGGTGTGATACAAATACATACAATGATAGTATTAGCAATGCTCAGATATTGCCAAGGCTTATCTTTTCTCCTCCTTCAGATACACATCTCACCTTTTCCAGGCACTCTCTAAGGATAAGCAGAAAAATACGTCACCTTCCTCACTCCAACTATGCAGCTTAAAGGAGAAAAAAATGAGAATGGCATGGAGCATAACTTGCATAAAACTTCTTATGCTTCACTGCATGATCCAGACTTGTCAGATGTGAAAGACCAGTGCCACCATCTGGTGCCTTCCAAGTCTTGGATCTTTCTTTGTAATCAAAAAGATATTCACCCTTTATCTAAGGCAACACAAAGAAGAGGGGAAGCAAAGGGAAGCAGTTCTGAACAACAGATCAAGAGGCTTATAAAGCCCCTTCAGTGAAGGTGTTGCAAAAGGAGGCCAATGTTAGATGGAGCAAAACACAAATATTGGAGGTGGGGAGAGATTAAGAAAATAAAATAGGCAAGCAAGGCCTTGTGAAACAAAAAAGGCTAAGTCTTAAAAAAACCCTCAGACCACGATTCAAATCATATCAATAAAAACAGCCCTCACGAGTTATGACCTTTTAAAAGTATTTTTCTAAGCGCTGCCCGCAAGGAGGTTGGGAATCACCCAAACAAAGCATTACCTATTTTTATGAACGTCACACAAGAAAAAACAATCACAATTCAAAAGTTCTTGTTTTCCTTCAGTTATCACTCTCAGATAACAAAGTCAGTTCCTCACACACAACTCAATTTCAGAATTATTCCTAAGAATCAGATAAGCATCTTGCTTTTCAAGCAGTTCTTTGGCTTTCAGTTGACTTTACGTTCCATGTGGGAATGTTTGGGACCCATCTGGAACAATCCCACTTGCACCATTCTTGAGGTCAGGGAACATGACAGTATTCATTAGTATTTCCTCCCTGACATAGTGGGAGCTCCTTCATTTCTGTGCTCTGATGGGGGCCAGGTTAGCTCTCAGCTCCGGCTCAGGCATGGCACACACGGCACCTCAGCTGCCACCACGCTGCTCCCAGCCTGGACACAGTGCTGGGAGCTGGGCACACCCTTCCCCCTCTTCTGCCTTCTGCTCAGCCTGCCAAACCAGCTGGACAGAGTACAGCAAGTACCTGAGGTTTTGCTCAGCTAACAACAGAAACACAGCCTAATTCTTGGCCAGTGGTTAATGGAAACCGTGAATGTGAGTATTAGACACTGATAACGTAAGCAGGCGAGGCAAAACTGAGCGCAGGCCTGTGCACAGCCAGTTGTATTTGACTCCAGTGAATGGAACTTCAGCCACCCTAACATTCGAAGCACAGACACATCCACATTTCCATCTTCCCTTGAAGTGGAAACTGCACAAGCTGCAGCCTTGAGAGCCCCCAGCAGGACACACTGCTCATCCTAGAGGCAAAGCCCTGCAGCCTCCACAGGTGCACCCCCTGCCCAAGTAACCAGCAGTTCATTTCCAAAGCCATCAATCCGTGGGACCCCCTTTGGGTTTGGGGATTTGTCATCCTGACTCTACTCCTCAGATTCCCTCCTGGAGGCAGCCTGGAACATTCTGTCACAAAGCTATAAGGATGAATTACTGGGTGGACGTTGCCAATACAGCTTTGCATTAATTATTCATAATCATGGCAAAATGTTTCCCACATTCATGACTTAGTAAATTACTAATTTAGGTGCACACTACTCTGAAGATGATGCACACAGCAGCCTGCATGATGAAGCATTTAATCACTCCTTGAAAGTTAAGACACCTTTCCCATGAAGTTTACAAGAGCACTATCTAAACTGCAACAAGTTTATAGCTAAGTAACACAAGAAATCTATATTCTTATCAGAACAGCTGGATCCATCTTTGTCATCTCTGCCCAGCAGTGTCATTTAATTGCTTTCCACTTGTAGCTTCTCATTGGGCCAGCTTCTTTCAAAGACTGGTTTACGTAAGCAGCTTTCTAAAACATTAACTTTTACAAAGCCTGAAGTTGGACAATGATAAACAGAGAATCACATATATCACACATGCTGTAATTGCTATGTCAGAGTAATGATGCAGTATTTATGAATATGCAGATTTGAAAGGCAGAAATGAGCAGTATTTATTGACATCATCTGGTAGCAGGTATTGGTATTCTCAAAAATACCTGGTGAAATTCTAAACTACGGTTAAATATTCTGAATCTACCAAGCTATATTTGAAGCCCAGTGCAGTAACCTCTGGATACTTTCTCTCCCAATGCCACGTAAGCACTTTGGCATGTATTAGCTCCCAGGAAAGTTTGTTCTGTATGACATCAGCAAAAGGCAAATAATTCCAAGACCTTACTACACAAAACATATTTTGTAAAAATCTGATTTTCTTTGCCCCAAAACTCTAAAACACTATCTTCCTTTTATACATGACATTCAGGTTTTGCTATTTCAGAGGCAGGGTTAGACAAGTCATAGGTCCCTACCATTATAGACCTACTGCATTATTTTCATGACAATATAAGAAACAAGATTTTTTACAGTCACAACAATCATGCACTAGAACAACCTTCCTAAGGAGGAGGCAGAGACACCATCACTGGCAGCTTTTAAGATATGACTGAACAAAAGACTAGATAATCTCATCTAGGCCCTCCTTCCCACAACAATCAGGGCAAATAATCTTTCAAGGTCACTTCAAATCTGGGCTGTTCTATGATGATTCTATTACTTCTGGCCCAGTGTCCACAGCACAATACAAGAGCCAAATACTACTCTTTTTTAAAAAAGCTTGTCACTAGGACATTTTCTCCATTGTCTGGCTAAGTCCCTTATGCAGAAACCCTGGCACGCGTTATTTCTTGTCCCTGGGCACGAGGAGAGAGCAGATCATTACTTGGTGCTCCACAGACCTCCTGCATCAGAAAGCTGGTGCCTTCTCCAAATCTCCCTATTCAGTTTTATCTTGGCAAACCTCTACAGGCGTAGTTCTTTCAAGCCTTCCAAGATCATATTTCATCTCTCTCTCACCACTTTTCATTTTCCCCCAGGCTACTTTTGCCTGGCTTGCAAACTGCTGTTAGACCGTAGCCTGAAGTAGGTGCAATGCTCCAGGCTGCACCCAACAGCATGACAAGCAGAGGGGGCAGATGACTCCCCCTTCTTGCAGAAATATAAATCTCCCTCAGACATCCCAGCAGTGGAAACATTTTTTCACAAGAACCTCATGTTGCTGGCATTGAGATTCCAGTGAAGAGAGCATAGTGACAGCCAGCATTCCCTGCTGATGAGCTATTCTGTGTCTCATGTCTGTGTGGATGCTGTTCTTACACTTCCACCCATTCAACTACCGAATCTGCTGTACCAGTAAAATTGGATGCTTTGGCAGGGGGTGCTCATTTGGAATTCTATTCCTTCCCAGCTTGGTATCATGTGCCAATTTAAATATACTCTCTATTCCTTCATTCACAAAACTAAAACCATACTGAGCAGTTCTAGACCCAGGCCAGACTGCTGAGGAACTCCAACCAGTACACCTGCCCTCTTTCACAGCTGGCCACTTTACAACTACTCCCCAAATTTTCCAGCCACTCATGCAGCACCAGGAGCTGACTAACAAAGTCCCTTCACAAAACATGAAATACAGCAGGGAGTCTCTGATTTGTCTTTATGTGGACAGCCAGAGCTCCAGTCTGTGCCAACAGCCTGTGGTGTGGCTGTACCCACGTGAAGGGAAGGGGTGGAAGAAATGCAGCAGCCTGGCAAGAGCTCACACTGTCCCTACCAGGCAGAACATTTTTACAGCTGCAGTAATTGATTGCCTTTGCAACAATCACACACCACCAGCTTCATTTTTCAGGAAAAAAACATCAGACTGGAACAGATGGGGGCAGATCAAAACAGATTGCACAGAGCAGCCACAGCCTAATGGTGAACTGGGAATACTGAGCAAATATAAGAAGCCCTGCGCTTCATGTCTGAATTGAAAGAGAGCTCTTTCATTGCAGCTTTGAAGAGCTGGTGTAAATGCTGTTACATCTGTTCTGACAGCTAATGGCAAACTATCACATGTGCAATAGCTTTGCTGGGGCTGAATGCTGCAGCTATGACCAGGACTGCAAAGATGGGTACAGACTTCTTTTTCCACACAGAAAGCGAGGGGGTGCAAACACAGAGGGTGTCCTTGAGCCACAGCTGCTCCAGCAGCCCCCAGCTCATCCCTCACCTGCTCACCAACACGGCACCCTCAAAAGTCAGCAGTGTTCTGCAATGCCATTCCACCCACAACCACGTTTTTATGAGCATAGAATCAATCTTTCACTTGGGAGATGATGATACAGAAAACTTTTGGTAAAGAAAAAACAAACATTTTTAAAGAAGCTTTCCATGTAGATCAAAATATTTTCTGGTACAGCAAGGCAAAACAAGATGATAAAAACTCTTAAATAGCCAATCCATTCAGAATTCTGTTCTTCCCACTGCATGTTTGTCAGATGCTGGCCTTACCGCTTTTACGTGGTGTTTCTAAGAGTGATGAACATTTCCATCTTAAATCTCTATTTTTTAGTTTAATCGTATTGGTGGAGTATTGCAGTGAAATAAAAACAAGTATCCATCAAATTGTCCCTTATTTTCACTCTGAATGACCCTACTTAGGGTTGGGGCTGAGGGGTTGCACTCATAGCAGTGACTTTTTCTTTAGTGATTAACATTAATCAATCAATTCTTTCTTTACAGGGCATGTTAAACATAGTGTTTTCACCTCTAATTTTACACAGGTAAAACAAATTAATGGTTCTTTGCCAGAAAATTTTATCAGCTTTAGCATTTGGTCCCACCTTTTCTAAAGAGGAATGTGCTAAGGATCTGTGATTTCATCACTAGAAACACAGAAAGAAATAAAAAACTTCTAGAAATCCACAGGGGGAAAAAAATAAATTACCGCAGCAGGTTATCACTGAATGCACCAAGCAGAAATAATTAACACTTGTTTCTCTTTGTGAATAATGCATAGCTGTAATAAGAGTTATGTTTTCAAGCAATCACTATGCCAGGTAGCCAGGAGATACAGCCAGAATGTAAAGCACACTATGGAAGGGGTTTTCTCCTCATGCTCTTCCCAAAAGGATTGTTTTAGGCACTGAAGGAAACACAGACCTAGGAGGGAGGACAGCCTCTCCTCAGTCCTTCCCGTAGGTTTCTTACACAGCTTTCTTCAGGCCAGAAGTCCCACATGTAGTATTTCATTATGAAAAGGAAGTTTCCACTCATAGAAAATAACTTTTTTTGTTCTACTGGCTTGTTTTTTGGTGCTTTTCCTTGCACTATGAGTGCCTCTGCTAAGTACGCAAAACAGCTTGTTAAGGGAATACTTGAGGCTAAACCAGACTCCACTGAACTGGTTTTCCTCACCCTGCTGCTGCTTCCATTCCAGTTGCTTCGTCATGCTCCCAGTCACCACCATCACCTAGTAGGAGCTCAGGGGAGCGTTTAATGTCACTTGGGAACAGTGACCCTCACAGAAGGCCAGGTAGCAATCCTTGGTCTCAGTGCACACATCAGGGTTTACTTCCACTCTGTTTATTTGGACCTACTGCCTTCATACAAGAAACCTGCCAGGTAAATAAGCCTGGGATGCTGCTGGTGCTCTGGCACTCTACTTGTCTACAAGAAGCAGTGAAAATACCCACAGTATGTCGAAGGTAAAAACCGACCTCCCCAAAACTACAGATGCTGCCACCTTCCACAAGCTGCGGGGACAGAGACCTCCCAGATCCACGGCAACACTTCCAGGCAAGCTCTACCACCACCCTCCCTTGTCCCCACGGGTGCACATGGCAGCCTAGGATACACCTCTCCTGCAGCCAAGTGTCTTCAGGGCATTTCCAGCACCAGGAGAACACCAAGCTATTTTCCAGGATCACTCATCTCAAACCTGTCCAGAAACCTGCAGGGACTGGTGAGGCAGCTGCATACCCATCCTGTGGGCAGGGTGTGGATAGAGCCAGAGCCACCCCTGCTCCCTGGGCACAGGAGCAGAGCGGGCTCCACAGACCACAGCTGGGAGCATTACCTGTCCCTCAGATAGTTTTATCTTTGAAGAAGAGAACTTTCATATAAAAAGGTAAAAAAAAAATCCAAACCTCAACATTTATTTGTTTTGCTTCCAGAGCATGCTATTAAAAAAAAAAAAAAAAAAGAAGTACAGCAATACCTCAAACCAAATGTTTGAATCCAAACATCTTCAAAGAGCCAGGCTAACAGCATTTCTTTCATTCTTTTTCATTTAAATTGAACAAAATGGTTTGCTGTGTACATGCTGTTCACTTCAAAAGACCATTCTTAATCCATTAATAAATAGCAGCCTAGAAGGAATCCTACAAAAGTAAATTTTTAATGCATTAGCCAAAAAAGCAACCAGCAGATGGGCAGGACTGAATTAACTGTGTGAGCCCTCCTCGCTGGTATCTTTGCAAAGCAGGAACATTAATATCAGAAAAGTACTATTAGAAGGCACAAAGTTTTTTTAGAGGGCTTTTTGTTGTTGTTTTGAATTAATGAAATATGTTTCATTGCAATCCCAGTTACGCGTTATAAAACATGTGTCTTTTTTTAAATCATAGTGCAGCCATACGATACTAATCAAACTGTATTTGTAGCTATGGATCATATCCAAGGGCTAATTACGACATTAAAATAGTAAGGGCTTTTCCTTCCCTTACATATGCCCAATCACCCACGCAATAGACAGCTGAAATCTGCATTGTAAAGGAAGGTTCCCTCCAATAGAAAGGATGTTTTCCTTGCCTGCAGAGGCCCACACCTTAGCATATTTACCATTGACGCATTAGTTTTCCAGCACAAAGCAGCTTCTGCCCTAATCACCCACTTCCATATAGCCCTGGCAATCAACTGGCAGCTGTCAAATCCCAGCCATGCTCTGGAGAGTGATCCCAGCAGTTTTGGAAAGACTCCTTTCAAACCTTTTTGGAAGTACAAGCTTTCCAACCCCATGACCAACAAATCCTTATCCTGAAGGAAAGGAAGTTTGACCTGTGACCTCTCGCCCTCTGAATTTTGAGAGCTATGTGATCTTCAGTGATTTTGGCGTTTATCACAAAACCAAACACAAGCCCACTAGCCTTGTTTCTGTTATGCAAGTATTACATTACAGATCTGCGATACCTTATCCCACATGTCACACTGAGTTAAAGCCAAAGAAAAGTTTCTAACTGGGTACATAATCCACTGAGCACTCCTGTGCATACTCAGAAGGCTGCACACTCAATTCAACTCTCGCTTTTGGTCCAACAACAATAAAAGAAAGGAAAGCTTGCGAGTTAGAAGAGAAAACCAAATAAATGAGGATGTCACCACTCAGCTCAACCTCTCGAGTGCTGCATATAGATCCAGAATCTCTTTCTGAGAGTAAGTGTACTGTATGTTTAGGAAAGCAGAAAGGTAGAGTGGATGATTAGAGATACTTTTGTGCAAGGAACAATTAGGCAGGTCAAGGCTGTCACTTGAAAGACTCATGACTAAGACTGTAACCATGTCTGTCAACTCAGCAGTGAGACGGCAAGATAAATAAGGAATGACCACAAACCATCTATCTATAGAAAACACCAGCTATAAGAAACAGGGAACATCAAAAGAAGTTACATGATGTAGAGTCAAACCAAGGAAATACAAAGATTTCACCAAAAGTGACTGGACTGGGGAACTCGTTGCCCTGGTTGCTGCAGATGTGAACATTTAAATGGGGTCAGTAAGCAATCAGTTATACGAATAGATTTTTTTAAAAATCCATTTAGCCTTAAGTTCAAAGGTGCCATCCCCTCTGCCTGAAGGCATCTCTGTTCCATTCCAGGAAACTGACAGTTTTCTGAAGCATCATTCCTACTCATTTTCACTGCTTCCCCAGGCACCTGCTACCAGCCACTGCTAAACAGAACCACTCCTCAGGCCTGGGACAGGTGTTAAAACAGTATGGAACAAACTCGAAGCAAGTGCTGATGCAAACGCACTGACGCCCATGAGCCTTGTCATCCACATACCAGAAAGATTCCTCCTTTGTCTTAGGGGGTTCTCTTTTCATGCCAAAACTGGGATGTCACCACCACCACCATTTTCCATACCACAGTTCCATGAGTCCCCTTATCCTTAAAGCCCTGGGATACAAAGGGGTTTCTCATTTGCACTAGAGCAGTTTAGTCTGTGTTACACCCCAAGGTGTGAGGATCTGGATGTGCCTTTCCCTAAGGTGGGATGGCTCAGTGGCAGCTGCCCCTCACCCCTGCACTGGCAGGGGGGAGCCATGACCACCCCACAGGCAGCTCCAGCCAGGTCAGCCAATTCCCCAGCAGAAGTGCCAGGGAAGCCCAGCTGCCTCCCTCGGCACAGAGGCAGGACAAGGAGCCTCCCACCCTCAGGGGGAACAACACTATTTCAGAGTGCTGCAGACACTGCTACATAAAATGCATCTTGACACCCAGAACCCATCCTCTGCACCCCTGAGAAAGCAGTGCAAAGAAGTGATGTCCTATTTCACTAGAAAAAAAGCAGCAGCTTGCACCTTAGTCCTTAAGGGCCTTCCATTTACAAGGGGAATGGGAATGTTTCCTTTCTAATTTAATTTATTGATTGGTTTAATTAATTCAATTAACAAAGTGGGGCTTTTCTTTTTCCTCCAAGCAGACATGCAATGCCTGTCATAGAACTGTGGGGAGCACCCCTCTGCCCTCAGGCAAAGCCTTCCCTGGGCTCTCCCTCCCTCTTGCTCCCTCCTGTCTCAGGGTCTTGCTGGGGCAAAGCTGTCACCTCTGATTTCGCAACGCTCGGACACTCCCAGGCCAGGCCTGGCAGAGCCAGCCTTGAGCTCTTCCCTGCCCCAGGGCTGGCGCTGCCAGTGCCCTGCAGGGGGCTGTGAGAACCCCTCTCCTGCCATTCCACAGGAGATACGGCTTACTTCAGGCAGGCAGCTCCATCTGATAGACTTTCTTCTCCAGGGAATAATTAAAAAGCTAATCTAGCCAAAATCTTACAATACATACAAAAGCTGTTTGACTGTCACCGATTGTATTTATTTCTCCTCCACCCCAGAGAGCAAAGGACTTGCCCTCTTTTCTTTGTGATCATTATTTGAACTGCATAGTTTCAATATAGTCTGAATATAATTTCAATTTGGTTTAACTGATTTTTATTCTATTATCTTTTGTTCTCTGGGCAAGTACATATTTGATCTTGAAAGTAAAATTGTTATAATTAAATCTGTGTTTTTAAAGGTAATATAAATTAGAGGGTAGAGATGAAGTAATATGTAGTAGCTTGCATGGAATTATACAGATGGAATAATAATTCACTTGTATGAGCAGCACACCATGACAGAGATTGGCTGTTTCCTAAAAAAGATATTTGTTATTCAGATTTTAGAACCCATTGAAATACTACATGATGCTTAAATGCATTACAAAGGCCTCTACAGAAAAACAAGTCTGTTATAAAGACTCAATTGGAAATGTCAGCTTTTCATCTCCAAGTGCAGTTCTGAGCACACGTCTTCCTGCCTAAATCCCCGAGATGATGGCCAAGATGGTGCCTATCACATGAAGGCGGAGAAAAATCCTTTAGCTTCTTTTTACTTCACTATGACACTCCAGTTTAATAAAAAAAACTATGGGCTGAGGGAAGATAGAAGCTCAACAAAATTACTATGATCCAAAAGTTCCTGTGTCTTATGTTTGGGACATCAGATCTTAACAGCTTAAGCCTGGCCTGGAACCCAAAAGGCCTCTTTTTACTTTGAAATCTGCACCCATTTATCTCCTAGGTACAGTTATGTGAAGATCTTTGCAGCATAAGATGAACAAACGCCCAATAGATTCACTTTTCCTTTTTAGTACAAAAAATGTTGACTTTTTAAATTCCTTTTTATATTCTTGGCCAGGCAATGAAAATCAGACAAGTGCATGAGCGGCCTGGACTATGATGTCAGGCAATTTAGCCCTGAAAAGCTTAACTCTGGTATTTGCATGTGTTTTTCTTTATATAGCACATGTGAATTCCATGTGATTTGTACATTCCACAAGTTAAATTATGCCCCTAATTGGTATTCCATAATAAAATGCCTGAAGGAGACCAGACTGTTCTGATATGTGAGCCATTTTAGATTCAAATTAAGTTAGGGATTGATTTCCATTTCAAAAGTGTTTTTGAAATTTAACAAGTGAAATACAGCGATGTTTCCAAAAGTGGACACAAAAGATGGGAATGCAAACTGATCAGGCAGCTGATATTTAGACAGAGGAAGTATTATACATATGAAAATGTTTTTTGTTGTGTTATTGTCCACTTGATTTAAGAAAAAGGAGTAGGTGGACATTTTAAACAACTCTGCTATATGAGTGCGTATGGAGAGATGGTGTTTGATTTTCTGCTACTTCGTTTAGCTCTGACACTTATTTTGCAACCTAGAGCTGTGTTCTTCCTAAAAATACAAAAAAAAAAAAGGTATGAGTTGTAAAATAAAGATCATAAGGTGGTTTTGCAACTGCTTTGCAGGACATACTGTAATGACCAAGAAAGCAGGAAATACTGTTAGTCCAAAATGAAATGGCAGACACTTGTTTCCTTTGAAAGCCATTGACATTAGGATGGGTAGTCTCCCTCTGAACTTGTATAAATTCTGTTTATACTTCCATAAACTCCACAGCACAATTGTTCTGTTTCCAAGCTCAGCACAGGCATCAAGCTGAGTTTCTTTTATTTTCAAGCTCAAGTAGTTCCTAAAAATACTCAAGAAATTTTAATCTAATGCCACTGAGAACGAAAAGGCTTAAAAAATGGAGGGGTAAAGGAGGATTTGGCCTATCTTGTTCTGTTCTGGTAGAATAATAAGAAAAAAAGTCAGCAAGGTTACCTTTTTGAAGAGAATGGTTTATTGGCAAATAAACCACGTGCCTTCTGATTGTGCCTGCTGGAGGAAGGGTGCTGTGGCCCTTCCAGGAGAGAGGCTTACAGCTGCTGATCTTTCCTGGCCCCTCCACTCTTCTCAGAAACATCTCATTTCTTTCCATCTCTATGATGTTGCTCTGAGCTGCTGCTGCCTCCACCACTCTCTCTAACCTAAGCTCAAGTATTTTCCACTCTCTTAAAAGCTACAAAAAGGCACAAGTGTGTTTGCTGGGGAAATACCACCAAGCCATGGATGTCTGATCTGCACTCACAGTGGCTGTGCAAGAGCAGTGCCTCTCAGCAGACACACATCTGAATTAAAAGATAGGGCAGCAGGGGACAGGGAGGAGGAGGAAGATTTACAGAGACTAAAGGATATGTGGTGTAACACAAAATAAACAAATTCAATTTAATAAAACATCCTGCATACAAGGTATCACCTAGCAGTTTACAGAGAGATAAGAGGCCAAGATAATGCTTTAGAAAATTGGATACTGTGACTCATAAAAGGAAAACAGGAAAATACACAAAGTTGAAGTATAAAGTTCTGATAAAGGAAAACCGCTGAATTTAAAGCCATCTAGAATACAAGCATATGTCCTTACAGAAGAGCTCCAACTAAAGAAAAAATGCACCTCAAACAATTAAATGCTCCTTTAAGCATCTAAAGCCCTAGTGTTTATCAAAGCCTCTCTATACTAAAAGTATTAGGCAGGTGGAAACCAATTTTAATCTGCTGGAACTGGAACTGCTGAAAAAATCTCGACTTTTCAAGATTTCCAACACTCCCCGTACCTCTCTCTGCCTTAGGCAAAACTTTAAATAGAGATTAAAAAAATACAGATGGACGAGCTTTCTGAAACATAAAAACTCCAGGAGGGTAACACCAAACAAGTCTCCATTACCACCTTCAAAACTAAACCCGAGGGAAATGCCAGAGGAGACACGAGTGTGGCACAAGTCACTGCAACTGTGGAAACTCAGTTACAAACAAGGGCTCCCCAAAGCTGGTGGCACGGCTGCTTATGTGCCATGGTGAGTGTCACCAGCCTGCCCAAATGCTGCCACACCTTGCAAAGGGCCCCTCTCCTGAGCTGCACCAGGCATGCGGCAGCCACTGCCACATGGCCACCTTTGCCTTGAGTAAGGCTCCTCACTCACCCCTTCTCTCTCCCTGGGGCACACCTGTGTCACAAACTCATCCAGACTTCCTTCCAAGACCAGAGCGCCCACGGATCTATTGTCCTATGATGCTTGTCTTGCCCTAATTCACGTTAGCACAGTAATTAGTTCTGAATTCTTCAGAATACAAGCTGTATGCCAACACAATCCACACCTGCTGGAAAAGACCATCTCCTCACACTGGGCTCACTCACCTGTCCTACAGAACTGCCAGCAGGTATTCCAGGGGCCCACTTCTCTCCCTTGCACTGAAGTCCCTGGCTGCTTTGGAGCAACACCAGATCCAGCTGCATCAACCACAACTCCCAAACAATCTATCGTCATTTATCTTCATCCTGTGTCAACTAAGAAATGAATGTGAAGGTTAGGAATGGATTAAAGGATCTTTCTGGGATCCTTTTCCCTGTGAGCATTGCACTCCAACATTGACCTTGTGAGCCAAAGGTCAGAATGCATTAGATACCTGATGGAGTAACACTACAGATACTCCTTGCAAAAGCAAAACATATAGCCATTATTTCTATCCAAAAGAAAATTACATGAAGATTAAGGTGTTTCAGTTCTTACGGAACCACTATAGTGCAGATTCTTCTATGAGCACCTTCAGGAACACCTTTTGTTATTGAATCTAGTGAAAAAACCTACTGCTTAGGAGAAAATGTATGCATTGGATTTATTTTTGTTTCAAGAAAAACAAAAAATTTTGCATATTTTGCAAGCACAGGGGTCTCACGAAACTAAACATAGTTTGCATCAGCTCAAGCTGTTGTGTATATGAAAATGATCAATGTTGAAAGCTTCTGAAATTATTTCCACAGCTAGATACTGCACGGTTTTTTTAAGGCTTAAAACAATTTCCTTTCACATTTTTATAGACTGGGAATCAGCCATTAAGATGAATATGTTCAAAATACTAAGTGTTTTTTCTGGCATTTTCATTTCTAGAAGATACAAAAATATTCCGAACATGCCAAAAGTCACACTTGCAATTAAATTCAAGTACCTAATTAGCTCTAAATAAACAGGAAATTCCACAAGACATAGCATGATAATAATTTAAAATATTTCAGAGGTTAAATGATAGATTCAATTAATCTGGTATTCTATGAAAAAACCCATGAGTGAACCATATTTACTGAGCAACAGCTCTAGCTGTAAAATAATTTTATTTGTATAAAGGAGATATAGTAGATGATCTACAAAACTCACAGTGAAAGAGTAACAACCATAATACAGCTGAGTAAACATTTAAATAATGGGAAGCCTTAGCATCAATGATAATTAAAATCTATCAGTGTGAAAGGGGACAAGAAAAGGAAGGTATTTACAAGAGGTACAAGTCAGGAAAACTCACAATGCCCTGCAACTCCAGGTGGAGATGGGTGGCAGTGAGGTCCCCCAGGGGGCTACACTGCAACCAGCACTGCTTGGTAACTTCACCCATGGCAGGAACAGGGGGACTGAGGGCACTCAGCTGACAACAGCCAGCTGAGGGTGCAGTGACATGCCTGAGGGAGGGGAGGGCACCACAAGCTCAGGAAGGGGACCTCTGGGAACCCCATGATGTTCAACAGAAGGCCAAGTGCTGGGGCTGCACCTGGGTGCATACCCCAGGTTATCAACCCAGGCTGAGGATGGACAGATCGGGAGCAGCCCTGGGGCTCAGAGCCTGACCGAGCTGAAGATGTCCCTGCTCACTGCAGGGGGGTTGGACAAGATGGCCTTTCAACCTCCCTTCCAACCCAAACCAGCCTGTGAGTAAATCTGAAACAACAGCTTAGTCCAATTTAGACAAAACCCCACACAGCTGACCCACAAATCAGGACAACAGGTAGCCTGAACATGAGCTTGCTTATACAACCTTTTTCCTACTCCAGAAACAGAGACTTTCCCAGGACAATTATTAATTCTGATAGATAAGTCTTGGAAGTGAAAGAACAGTCATTACTTTCTGCATAAAGAGATGTGTTTCAGAGCTCCAAATTTCAGTTATAAAGATGGCAAATTATCTCTGCTGAAATAACACATTTTCTCAAAAGCTCCTGCTCTACTGCTGTGTTTGTACTGAGCTGGTTTGCTCCATTATGTATGTGTGTATACATAAAATTGCACAATTACAAGTTAATTTGGGACTCTTCAACATCTTCCTGATGTGCTGTTAGAGATCATACAAGACTGTTGGGTTTGGTGCAAGGTTTAACTACACTTCTATTAACTTATTGCAGCTATTAGAGCTTTATTCCATTAATTTACGGTAACTGATGTTGGCTTGATTACTGACTGAAAACATTTTTGAAAAGCAGAAGCTACACTGCAGTGCTTACTTTTCCAACAATAAGGTAAATGGCTATTCCAATTCTGTATATAGAGCAAAAGATAATCAGTCAATACTCAAGAATGGACTACTTAAGTGCCTTGAAAATTAAATTACATTGCAGCTCAATGCAATTTAAAATGTCAGAGAAATCAGAGGCCCTCAGAGATTTTAATTAAAGTAATCTCTATATTCAGTCCTTGCCTTTTCCCTATCCTGCTGCTACTTATTTCTTTAGTATTTATTCACCGCATAAAGCAATAAAACCAACCAAATTTACTTCCTATTATTTACAGTAGGTTAATGTTTAAATAAACAAGGACAACATTCCCCATCCTAAATAAATGGCTGTTTTGGACAATGATATTTCAGAAAACCTAGCATGCTCACAACGTCAATTTTATGGATAAGTTGCCATAGAAATAGCCAGTTCAAATGCATGCAAAATCTCACTCACAGAACAAAAAGTAGCTCAATATTCTTTAACCAGTCTCAAGGGGGGCAGGAAGCCCACGGACAAAGCAGCAGATAAAAGACACAAAAAAGAGGCTTTCCACTGCAGACCACCTGTTTCAGTGTAATTGCTTTTACAAGTCCTCAGCCAGTGGAATTAAGCCACTGGAGCAGAGAAACAGTGGGGCTGGAGGAGCCTACACAACTAGAAGGTCCCCGTGAGGAGCTACAGAGCAGAGCAACCCAACCCCTGCCATCCTTACCAGGCCAGCAGCAGCACAGCTACCTCTGCCGGGAGTTACACAACTCACTTAAACAGAGCCAAGATATTCCCTGAGGAAAAGCAAACTTCTTGTAAGCCTTCCCCTTACCTTACGTCCTGGGAAACAGGTCCCGCTGGGACCGACCAAGGTGTCTGGCAGGGCTGTGGGCAAACAGAACACCAGGCACCTGCCCCCACTGAAATGGGGTTCCTGAGGGTGGGGTGGGGGGGGCCAGGTGATGCTCATCAGGGCAATTAAGCTCAATCAGGGGCTCGGCAGGAGCTTCCAGAGCTTTCTTTCCAGCCAGCACCAGTTTCCTCCACTGGAAATGTGGCAGCAGCATATCATGGCTGATAGAGCCAAAGGCAACTCCCCAAGGCTGCAGCAGCCAGCAGTAATGCATTTGCTGTGACAAATTCCACATCTTGTTCTATATTTTAATACATTCAAAAATTAATTCATTATTCAGAACTATTCTCCTGACCGTTTCTAGGGGTTGTTTTTCTAACTTGTTCCAATTCCCCAGGTGAAACAGTCGTGATTGCAAACTTTGTATCTGTACTCTGCAAATATACTGAAATACGTTTTATAACAGCTGTTCAAGAGACATTGGATAGCAACGAGGTCTATCATCAGGAGCCTTATGGAGATCAAATTTAGCTCACAGTCAACAAAATTATAATAAATTGAATTAGGAATTCAATATTTTTTATAGTCTGCAGGCCACTTAATGGTATGTATAGCCAGCATCATTAACATTTATTTGCAGAAAGTGCCCAATTGCATTGCTTCCCTGGGAAGCACTTGGATTTCTGTTACAGTGTTATTTACCTTTTCTATGTTGCTTGCCACATTTTGAATCCTTTAGAGTGAGAAGCAATCTTTTTTTCCTTCAGTCTGGGAGGTTTTGCTGGTTACTGTTCATTGAATGATAAGCATTTTTTGCTGAGTAAAAGTTCTTCGTTTTCAGTTTCTGACGGAGGCAACATATCTGATTAGGAGCTATCATGTGCCATAGCTTAATCAACGACTCATTAACATTCTTATCATCATAATTTTACTAAAAGAATTCTTTTCATGTGGAATAATCCAAGGGGAAAAAAATGAGACACAAGACTGCATTGCAGCACTCTCCTTTTTTCACCAAGCATGTTAGCAGTAAAGCATTAGTAACTGTTGTAATAGCAACCCCCCTGTTACTAGAAGTATTTACAGTCTTGCGCAGGATGCATCACCACTCTGAACTCGTAGCCACCCTTAAAACCTTTGATAATTTCTGTTTTCATTCTGCGTGACTCCAGTCATGAAGAGGATGACAATGAATAAACTCTTCCCCTTCACAAAGCCCTTTTTCTCCTTTTAGGGCTATAGAAAGAGGAGTTTCTCCCCGTTGCTGTAGGGTAATCCCTTGCCTACCTCCACAGCAATACTTTTGCAGCAGAAAGAGCCAGCAGACAGAAAAGGTGTCTGAGAACAGCTTAATATTCCTTCGCCTGAGTCCCACTGCTATGAAATATTCCCAGACAGCCTCCCTAATCCTGGAAAACCAGTGCCTGCCCAACAAAATGCCTCCCTACTGTTCATCTCAGTGTTGGGCTTCAGGCAGGCTTAGTGTGCAGGTTCAGTTTCAGTTCAGACTGTTCCCTTTCCCCCAGTCCCCTTCCTCCTCCAGCCTCCCCTGCCAGCTCCAGCCCCTCGCATTTGACAGGAGGATGCAGCTCAGACCCCTGGCACCTTTCCTGCTCCACACAGAGGGTCATTTATAGACGGTCTTGAAGTGGACTAAACCTGAAGGAGTTTGGATAAACCCCCAAGCCACTCCCACATTTCGGTCTTCAGAAGGAGGGACAGGAATCCAGGGGAAGGAGCCAAGTCTTTCTTCTGCAGGGACGGCACTAGGACAGCAATAAAGAAAGGATGAAAGAATTAGTGTTTCAAATATCAGTTCTCTCTCCTAACATAGACAAGCAAACCTGTCTTGTAACACCAGACCAAACACCTCCATGTCCACACTCCAATACTGCTTCCCCCACTCAGTGATCCCTGGTTAGGGTTTGGGTTTTTTTGTGAGTGCAGCAGGAGGTAAAGCTCTTCAAGGAAAAGGGATATATAATGTATAAATATGAGAAATGCATCTATTTTCTCACAGCAGCATTTTGGGGAATGGGAGAAAGGGAAGGAAAGACCCTGAATCCTCCTAAATAGTTTTATAGATGGTATGTTGCCCTCACATTTCAAAGGAATCTAATTTTCTTTTGTGGTCCTGAAATACATCAGCTGACGTTTCTTACTGTTATTGAATGTAGTTTAGACCTATGTCTTTATTTAAGCAGTGGATCAGCCAGACACCTGCATTCTAGAAAATCATATGCCCATATTGATTTTCTTAGTGGTAATAATTCACCACCAGAAACACTAATAACAATGCTTCAGAAGCTGATTTCCAAATGGCATTTCAGCATCTGGGGACATTTTGTGCAATGAAAAATTCAGAAACTACAGTCATACATTTACCTTCTTAAATAGAAGACAAATTAGACCAAATTAGACTAGCTAGACAAAATTTCTCTAATTTAGCTTTAGTTCTAAGAATCCTGTGCTGGCACTTCGACTCAGAAGTTCCTGTGCCTGGTGCGAAAGGAAGAAAGCCACAATTTGAACAAGAGCCATGTCCCTGTCCTGGGACCTGGACCCTGAACTTTCCTCCCTGTTCAAAGCTGGACATCATTTCATCCTAGTCAAAAGCATTTGAGAAAAAGTCTGTGTTGTGGAAAATAATGCTTAGTGATGAAGTTAAACAGAAGCCTATTATAGTTTTAGCATATGGCTTTATATTTCAGTCCTAGCAAAAATTCAACTTGCATATTTACTGCAAATCACTAGTTGGTTTTTCTTTTGTAGGTTTCCCCAGAAGCTTCATGTGATCAGGTTGCCTTGAAATATTATTTTCAATAATAATAATTAATTAATAATAATGTGTGCACTAACAATTAGTGTATTTTCTTAAGAAGCATCTGCATGCCAGAGCTGTGCACAGCAATCTCTACTGACCCCTGCAAACAGACTACACTGCAATGTCACAACAGAAGGAAAAGAACATATATATTAGTCTGAAATATTTGTTTTCCAAAGTTACTTGTTCCTTTACAACTCAGTAGTGACGATGGGAAATAAAAGTAGGCCTGGGAAAATAAGACTGCCGGTGAAAACAGCATAGCTGTGGATGAAAGGAATGTGAGTTGTGGGGAAGACAAGCAGAACATCATTCCTATTAGTCTGAGGCAAACACGGAGGATCAAAGAATAGGAAAACATGTGAAGATGGAAAAAACCTATATTTTTCACACAAAATACAGACTACAACAATGAATCTGACCAAAAAAAGGCATAAGAAAAAAACCACAATCATTTGCTAATATTATATGGCAATGCTTGATTAGTTTACAGTAAAATGTTCTTATCTGACAGGAAGAAAGCCAGCCCCTGGGAGTTTCCTGGCACAAGGTGGCTGACAACAGGGCTCTGGGCTGGAATTGCACTGCCCGTGCACTGTGAAGTGCCTCATCTAACCTTTGAAATTATAACCCACTCAAATTTTAGACAGTGGATTTGAGCTCATACTGGAAAGAAATCCAGGAACAGCACAAGTGGAAATGCACAGTTACAATGTGTATATATCTTTAATTACAGCACAAAGTGGCACAGTGGAGAGGAGGATTAAATTATCATCCAAGACAGATCTGTTTCTTTTTCTCTAGTGTGCAAACACAAATACTCAGATGTCTTAATTAGAGCCATATGGCTATTGCATGGAGTCACTGCAGGGTATTGTTAATGCAGTTTGAGTGCCCAAACTATGCTCATTCACATGTTTTTGAATTACTCTGAATGGTTACAGATAATAGTAATCAACTCTGAAAACACTGTTTGCAAAGATCATTGGTTTTTCAATAATGGTAACACTCCTGAGCTGTTTCTAATCACAAAATTCCAAGCACACCAACTCCATATTACATGGACATGCATCCACAGAGTGGTTCTGACCTGGCTACCTCCATAACAACAGGTCATTTTGGAAAGAAGCCCAGAAAAAACATAGGTATAGGTTAAAATACTTATCCAAGTGTCTGTCACTGGGCTATGGTACCATTAGGAGACAGTGGACAGGGGCACTCAGCATCTTATAAAATTAATCCCTTATATATTTTAGAAGAGTCACAAGTAAATAAATAACAAAGTAAGCAGTACAACATACCCCAAAACAAATGAGAAAACACGTCAAGCGGTTCAGTGGAGAGCCAACGCATGTAAACATCGATTTCAGATGCAAGGACAGACAAAAACAGTTTAGAGGTAGCAGAACTTCATTTCTAGATGATATTCTATCAGAAATCTTAATATATAAAGTAGTTCAAATGTACTGAATTCTGCTTTGATTGCGTATTACCTCCTCACCTGAGGCACCATGAGACAGGTGTTTCCTTAGCTGACCAGGAATGAGGACAAAAGGCAAACTTAACAAGGTGCTCAGCTGAAGGCACAAAAATCCTGTACTATAAGACAATACTGAATAGTCAATGGTGATATTAGTGCATAATAGGCAAATAAAACCAGACAGAAAATTACTTGTTGACTGTTAACCTATTGGACATCTTGCCTCTTTCTGCCTCAGTGGCCACATCCATAACCAGGATTTCGTGGACACAAACGCTGCCACTGAAACCACTTGCAAGTCACTGAGGTGTGATTTCCATCATCTAGGATGTTAAAATATGGGGATAAAGTTGCAAATAGGAGAATTTTTTTGTTGTCTATTAGCTTTCTTTCAAATTTTAAATTAAGTAAGACCGAAATAAACCCTCAAGAGCAGTATTTTCTTTCCATGTTTACTACAATACACCACAATAAATCAAACACACGCTGTACCTTCAGTGCCCCATTATTATCAAGAATTGTCTGTTATTTCTATCACTGTCCTTCTTTTTATTTCCCTTGTGTGTTTCAGATCTATCTCCCATTAACTAGAGGGAGTAAAAAGCTGAGAAGGGAGACAGCAGAAATAATGAACAGACTGTTTTCTGCTCTGTGGCTGCCTATAGACTCTGGTGGACTGGTCCTGCTCATATTCCTGCTGCTCCTGCAGCAAACTTGTTTCTTCTTTCAGGGGGAAAAAATAAATTAAAAAAGAGAGAAACTGAAAGCTCATTAAAAGATCCTGCTCAACGGAATTTTTTGAGTTTTACACTGTTTTCTTATCCCTATGTGTAAATTCTAATACTAAACAATCTTGATAACACACTGTTCCATGCTCCAGGACCCTGTCATTATAACATTGAAAAGGGAATTTACCTTTACTCTCCCACATCCACATTCAGCAGTGAACAGTAATGCAGATGGCAGAGAAAAGATAGAGCAGGGGAGAAGCAGGTGAGGAGGAAGCACAGTCCTGTCCATGAAAAGTACTAATATCCTGATTAGACCAGATCTGATATCTCAGAAATCTTACGAACCAGTTTGCACTAAGATGGATACAAGAGCCAACTGCAGCAAGTAAAACCAAGCTCAGTCAAACAGCGCTGCTTCAGCAGTCACCAGCAGCCTTTGCCCAGGAATTCTATTCTGATCTAAATGCATAAGATTGCATTATGTTTCCTGGAAATTTCCCATGCACTGACTGGTGATGTGAAAATAAATGGGAGCATATTTGGGAAAGAGATAGAAGAGTAAAGAAAATAGGAATCAAATCCTAACACTATGCATTCCTAAAAATAAGGGGCTAATAGTTTATGTAGAAACACAGCATTTCTGAAACCTACTCCAAATCTCAGATATATTTGAAAAAACAATCACCAATTTAATTGATTAATTACAATCAATTAATTTCAATGTTTATCTTATACATAATTCCCCCTATTTTTTAATATTCTCCTCTATATATATAAAGTAAATGCCTAGAAACAGCATTAGTTAAAAAGTTAATTCGAATACAATGTTAAAGTTGTTTAACAGGTTTTCAAATGATTAAGGTTCACATTTCTTGATACCACTTCCTACTGTAATTAATACAAAACTTAAGCCTTGCTAGAAAACCCGTAACTATCTGATAAATAAATAGGCTTCTCCCAAATCTAAGGTCCCACCTGGCAACCACAGAGCAGAAGACCTGACCTAGAGGATCACTCCACCAGCACTTTCTCATAATTTGAGAAGACCTCCCAAAATTGGTCACATGGCACAGGAAGACATGGAAATGTGGTGTGTTGTTGCTATCCATAGCCTTGGCAAGAGGAGGTACCATGACAGGTAAAAGTGTTGCTGTGTGGGGGAAATGAACTCTCCTCTGCTGTGCAGAATGTCCCTGTCAAGAGCAGCTTCTCCACTCACAGCAGAAACCCAGCTGAATAAAACTGATGATAATTAAGTAACCTAAAGCCTTGCTGGATGTTCAAACAAAACACCCTGTCTGTTTTCTACAAGTGGCTCTGCAAGGTTATAAATCATTTTCAAAGCACAATTTCCTCTAAATATCTAAAATACCTAAAAGAGCCACTTGTAATTAAAAAAATACAATAAACTGCGAAACTAGTATTTCAGTCCAGACAGCTGTGGTTCAGTATGCAGGAAAAGGGTTTTGGTGGGAATGTCACTGAACTCTTTCCCTGAACACCCAGCTCCATTTTGAGGCAGAGTATCCAACAATAAACCTCCCCAAGAGCCAAGCAATAGGCAGCAAGAGGCTCACCCCGGGACTACTCTGAGCAAGGTGTTGGAGGCATTGCTGAGGCAACACAACTGCCAACAAAACCTGGCTACACACAGGTCTAACTGAATTATATTCCTGTGTTTTGCCATACCAGAGCAAATGCTGCCAAAGAAAATCATGGGAACATGCACTCAACAGAAGTTTGTTATATTTACAAAAGAAATAAAGACCAAAATTCCTCCCAAAGTGATCTTTAAACCAACTTAAAGATGAATAGAGGTGTGTTTTTTCCCTTTTAGAATACAGGTGGTATCAGAAAATATGTGCCCCCTTCCCTTGAGAATGTCTTTTTGACAGTCTAGCAACAAGCTAAACTGCATTGCTCAGGAAGTTACACAGAAAAAACCCTCACAAGGACAAAATAATAACAATCATTACAAATCCTCTCGAATTTTGTAAGCATGATAGAAAAAATGAGATTAGCTGTGATTATCATTTCACATACAGAATTATAGGTAGGTCTCCATGCAAGTACAGAGATGGATGGGCCTCTGAGCAACCTGGTCTAGTGGAAGGTGTCCCTGCCCGTGGCAGGGGGCTGGAACGAGATGAGCTTTTGAGTCCCTTCCAAGCCAAACCATTCTGTGGTTCTGTGATCAGAGTATTTTACCTACAATCTGCTTCTAAACCCAAGAAGAACATATGATCAAAACCTCAGCCACGGCACAGGGAACTGGCATGGAGCATGGTTTCCTCAGCTTTGGAAGTCTGCCCCTGTCCCTCCCAAGAGCAGGCACGGGATACCGATCGAAGCACAGCTGTGGCTTTGGTGGCACTCTGGGATCTAAAATGAAACGTTCTTTCCCCAAGCTATACAGAGGACTGTTCTGACATCTCTGTGTCAGCAGTTCTGCCATGTAAGTTGAATGGGCATGCCATACACCCTGGAACACACATCCCTGAAAAGAGAAGAGCTGGAACTGTGGTATGGGGCAGGAATTGCCCCTGGCTTCAGGAAAAGTACACAGGGCCAGCCCAACCTCCTGGCATGGTGCGCCTGGGCCCAGCCAGCCCAGCTGGAGGCTCATCCCTGGATAAAATACCACTGGTGATGGCAGGATGAAAAGGGAAGGTGGGTAATTAATCTGGCAGAAAATAAATGTTGTGCAGTATGTTGGATGTACTTTAAAAAACACAACAGCTGTCAGAGCAAATCATTGCTCTTGTGCATCTCCTGAGAATGTGCCCTGCCATTCTGCATTGTGTAGTTCTCCACCTGACAAAACTCTAATTTGGCAAGTTAACACAAAAATTATATAAATTACATATTAACAATGTACAACCCCAATATCACACCTCTAAGTGTGATTGTTAGTCTTTCAGAGAAAGTTCTAGACGTTGGTCCTCCTCATTATTAGGAGAGTCTGCATGACAGAAATCCCCTTCTCTTGATCACACCATCGTTTTGCTACTAAAAGATGTTAGTTATCAGTAGCACCAGTGTTAAAAATTGCCAGAGTGGGGATGGGCCTTGATAGTTTAAACCCATGATGCCTTTGTTAATTGAACAGGAGCATTTATCTTTTCCCACACCTCTTGAGCTCTCCCACCTGTATGTGGCACACACCTTTCACCACAATGAGTGATTCCCCCCCACAATAAAATATTATCTCAAGAAATTCAATAAAATACTCACCCAAAACTGAGAGATGGACTGACAAAATGACCGTCTCCCTCCAGCAGCAGGGAGTTTTCTGGCAGCTGTGAATTTTCACGTGGCTCCATTCAGTGACACTGCTTATGTTAATTTAATTTCTGCTCTCATTAATTTATTCTCTCTTTCTCTTTGCTCTCTAATTCCAGGTCTTAGGTTACCCATCTCTGAAAACAAAGAGGAAAACAATAACAAGTTCAAAAATCAAAGGAAGCATTGGCAATGCTTCTGTGTACTTATCCTTAATCCTTCCTCTTTGGAGGGATAAAACATCCTTGTTCAATAGCTGGCCTCCACGTTAATTACATCTTTTTAAACTTAATTCAAGATGCACAGAAATTAGTTATTGTCTCTCTTTATTGTGGACTGAGAAGACACAAGCTGTGGGCCATTCCAGGGATTAAAGTTGATCTACCACACTCTTCCAGGCTGGCAACATCTAAGACATGAAAGAAATCAGCAAGTACAAGGTCTGTAAGCAGCAACACTTCAGATTTCAACATTTTATCACCTTTTGTGACAAATTCTAACCAGGTCCATTTAATTCATGTCCAGTTTTCAACAAAAATCTCCTAAAATATTTCTTTGATGTAGAGCTTGTTACTTTGTTTTGTTTGTAAGTACAGAACCATCAATATTTGAATGCTAACTCATGCCTATTTTCACTTGATCAGGTCTGTGGGTTTGCTGTAATGGGACAGCAAATATTTTAGTTTAGGGTTGTTTAATGTCTGTGGCAATGTTTATTTCAGTGAGCCTATGAACAAGGTAACCTCTAAGACAATTCCTATTTCTTGATAATTTATATTAAGAGAACTGCATTGTTAGCACAATAAACATATAAAAAGAAAAAATACAATTCAAGCACACAAAAAATGAAAACAATTTTCTATCATTTAGGTACTTAGGATTATTTCTCAACTCTTTTTTATGTACAGAGGTAGAAGATAGTAAGTGTCTCCCCTTTTAAAAAGACATGGATGGGATTTATAAACTCATATTGCTTAACTGTGTGATCTCAATGAACAGCCTGAGGACAGTGAAACCACACATTTCCCATTGCTGTTGTGTGCTGCAGAACACTATGGAAAGGACAGGCTGTCCCTCTGAATGCACACCTTGGAGCCTGACACTCAGAGACCACTCAGATCCTTTGGCACAAATGGGAGAAGGGAATGAAATGGCTTTTTAGTAACTTTTCACAGTTCCAGAACTCTCTTCATTTTATTCTCCTGGAAGTTTGGCAGCAGGAATTATTAGCTTTGTTCAGATTTTGAGACTGGGAGTGGAGAGGGCAGAGGAAGAAACACAACAGCAGTTTGTGATTCAGCCAAGGAATGACTAAGAAAATACCATTACCCTTGAGAGATGAGGCCACCAGACCACGACAGGAGAATGATGTCCCAATCAGACTCAGCCTGGAGGACACTGCTCAAGACTGGCACAAAGAATGATAGTTCACTCCTGTTCAAAAACAAAAGCTGGAGCTATTTCAGAGTTTGAAGAGCACCTGTTTCTAACAGCCAAGCACAGACATTTGTGTGCACAGGCCAACTCTGTGCTGGACTACAGGGAATCCTCCACTCCTCCCTCCTTAACAAAAGAGTTTCAGTTTGAAAAAAACTTACCAAACAACATCCACAGCCCTGAGAGCAGCTCAGAACAAGGACTGATTTAGACGATTGAAAAAACTTTTAAATGTTGGCTTTTCTCTGTTGTAATAAGGCAAGAATATTTTTAAGAACCCTGGAATGAGGGAAAAGACAGAGATGCCACATTGCCCTCTTTGGCTCCCTTGCTGCTTTCTGTTAGGATGGAAGTACTTTTTGTGAACTGGTGAAATTAAGACCCTGCCCTATCAACCTGAAGAACATAGGTAGCATTAGGGTACTTGATAATCTCAAGCAGATGGAAACACTTCTTACAGTTCACAGCCGAACTCAGTCCTATGCCCAGCAAATTCCTAAACAAAAACTATGTTGCTTCAAAGACAAAGCATTGCCCTGTAACACCAATCCATGGATTAGAATGAAGGGAGGGGAAAACAAAAGCTGTTTTCAGCAGTTACTACTGGCATGTTCACAGGACCAGTGCTCAACCAGGTTATGCCGTGGTTCTAATCTGACATTTCACTAACTGAGAATGTTACCCGGCTTTCTGTTGGAAAGATCAAAAGGCAATCATGTGTGAGAAAAGAACTTCATCATTCTACACAGTTTATTTGACCTCTCACTCAGGTGTGCCCTTGGGCAGCCCGAGTGTCAGCAACCCCAGGGTACCTGTGTGCACTCCTCTTTTTTGGTTTTTGTTTATGTCTGCAAATTCCGCAACTCAAATTCTCTTTTTGCAAGGCAAATACCAATTCCAGGCAAGCTAAAAATCTCATGCCCCTGATTTGTACCTCTGTGCACTGAGAGACGTGGCTGGCCACTGCTGAATGGCCAGCTCAGCAATCAACATACATTGAATTTGGCGTGTCCTCACTCTGAGCATCTTCAATATTTCATCAGGCTTTCACATCAGCACAGAGTTCAGACTGCACAAGCTGCCCATGGGGAACAAACACCCACAATTCAAAGTTTTCATGGCACTTTAAGTCCTTTTGGTAATTTTGAAAACCTTGGCTTTTGTGTTACTGTCTCTGTGTACTTACCAAAAATGAGAGAAGAAATGTTGCTCTGAGTAAAAGTCAGTGGAAGTTTTGCTATCAGTTTCAGTGGCACCAGGATTTCACTCAAGAAATTCAACGGTGTTCAATGAAACATTGGCTGGCTTGGACCACAGGTTTCTAACCGTGGGTGCAGCATTTTCTACAGACACACAAACCACTGCAGACAGTAATGCCCCTGCCAGGGGGTTGTTCTTTGAGTTCTGCCCACTGAGACAGCTGCCCTTGCTGTCTGAGTGCTTATGCCACACTCAAATCCATCTTTATCTGCTTTCGAGACAGGGGGCTGAACTGACCATTCCACGTGGACAGACAGCTTCCATGGATGTGGAACTGGACTAATACCCACTTACTTAATCCCAGGTTACTTTGCTTTCAGTGTTGCTTGTTCCAAAACCCCTTTGCAGATTATTGCCCCCATACAGTCTATGGCTCTCACACACAGTATTCCAGATCCCACTCCAAATCTGGATACCTTCTTCCATCAATACCAAAAGGAACCAAAACTTGCATGTCCTTCAATACATATCTTCATGCGTATACTTTTAAGAGATATGAAATACAGAAAACACTGCAAATGTTAAAATAACTCACCCTGTTTTATAAAGCCTAAGAGTTTAGGCAGTTGTTCTTGGCAAAACCTTTGGCAAAACCCTGCTCATTTGGTTGCTGAATGCTTAAAAGATGCTGCACCACAAGTGCACAGCCACACCAGAGCCAGCAGCTCTGTGCCCTCGATGACAGGGAGTGACTGCCATGGCTGGTCACCAGCAGATGCCCTTGAATATCAGGCACCCTGTACATTTGCTCCTCCTTCCTAAACTGGCAGATACTTTCCACTCTAAAGCCTCCCAGTTATCCCCTGAGGCTACAAGGTGGTCAGGGCCAGATGCCCCGGGTAAACAGACTGGCCAATGCACTTCACAGTACAGAAACTCCTTCACGGGAGAGAAACTGAAATACAGTTTTGTTGTGGGACAACTGGACCTTCCAACCTGGCTATTGAGAGACAGGACGGCTTCTGGCCCCCGATCAGGCAGCTTCACACACACAGACAACCCGAGAGTGCAGGGTTTTACACAGAGAGCACTGCTCAAGAAGAAAAAAAATGGAAAAGATAACTCACTGGACCTCTTCCTTACGGTTACTACCAACCTAATAATTTTTTTCCTATAATGAAATAGGGGACAAAACTGCAAAGTGAAATTTAGCATAACAAAACAAATCTCAATTTGATTTTCCTGCTTCTTAAAGATACCATCAATTTCAAATACTCTTACTGGACTTTGGAATGGGGAATTCATTTTGTATTTGTTCATAAAAAATACTAACAAGAGACAAGTATTTTTGAATCTACACTCAAAAAGCTAACAGGCCAACAGCTCCTCAAATGATGAGAAATTACTGAACCAGTTTAAACAAAATAAGCACACCCTTGAGACAGTCCAGCTGAAACTTTCCATTAAAATGTCTGGGAATGCTCAGTACCTGGCAATTTCCAGCCAATTTGCCAGAACGAATTAGCAGCTGTGCTTTCACTGTGCACCTCAAATGCATAAAATCCATCCAAAAATGGGCATTAAGACGAGTAAAAACAACATTAAGAATTGCAGGAGGCAAAAGATTCCTTTAGAGGAAAGAAGTTCTGGTATTTTGAGTACTATTCAGAAAATCATAGATTTTAACCAACTAAATGTGATGCACTGGAAAAAACAATCAGGTAAAGCAATATGGAGAAAATGTTTAGTGTAGTCATCTTTCACTTTCTGCCTTCCTGTATGAAGAATGAGCACGGGAGAAAAGGACTTTGGGAGACAATGCATCAACCCCCTGTAGACAGAGACGCACAGCAAGAGCTATCCATCAGAGGCGTCTGGCACACCTATAAACCACAGAGGCAAACATTTCTCGTGGCAAAAGTGCCAAAGCCAAACAAGCACCAGCACCGTAAAGCTCACTGGACCTTGGGTAAATGCAGCTTTAGGCTTAGCACAGAGTCAACCACTGTCACAAATATGTCACCCAGAACAAAACTCCTAGTTAAGTGCTCCAAAGGTTAAGATACCTGTCCTTACTGCACTTCCACAATTAGATGAGATATCCCTAATTCCTGTTTTGAAAAGTGCCCATTCCCCATCTTCCCCTTGGCATTAACTGAATAAATTTATGGTCTGCCACATTCAGCCTAATCCTACTGTGGCCTTCTTTAATCTTGTGCATCCAGACCTCCATACATAACTGCCCAAGTTATTGTACTGCTTTCCAGATTGTTTTGTATGGTCTAGCTGACATTTAACAAAGTCACCTGCAATTTAAAATGTATGAAGATGTCATTAATCATCAGAAACTTGTTTAGCCTTTACATTAAAGAAGAGGCTGAGTAAACCACAAATGTGTTTTCCATCATGTACTCTGGGACAATTCCAGTTCACTGCTTTAACCTTTCTGAATTGCCTGGCGTATTCTTAAATGCATTTTATAGCAAAAAGAAAATTTCACAGACACTAGCACACTTAAATATTTATTCAGGTCACACATCATTCTGCCATTCATTGAACAGCAAGTAGCAATGAAAAACACTGCTTACATTATTCATTAGATGCAAAAAGGGGAGTGGAGCTCATGAAACACACCACCTCGTGCTCATCTTGGGTGCAGGGAGTTATCAAGCTCCTCGCAGTTAAGCAGGTTTTTCTGCTAACAGATGGTTGTAGATCAGACCTCCAGGTAACAAATGTCATTCCTGAGCGCACACCAACACCAGGAATATGGGCCCTAGTTTCCATAAGCAGTATTTCAAGCTTCCTCAAATTCCTAACTTAACTGCTTTATGCTACTTTCTTCTTAGTCTTCGGTCTACGTGGAAACTTAATCAAAAAGTTAGAAGACTTCATGCAACAACCCAGCTCACTTGTCCTCCAACTTCCCTTGCCACACCTAGACTGCATTTTACCCCGAATACATGGAGGGTTAATACAACTCACAACTTGGTAGTGCAGGGGGTAGCCAAAACCACTGCTTCTGTTCTTTGTACTGAGGATCCACACAGCGTGTAAAGATCTTATTCTTAACCTTCAGGAGTGGAAATTAGGAGGGAGGTGCCTCTCTCAGAAGTATTACTAGAAACAAGGTGTAGATAACAGAAAATGACAAGGTGATGCCCTTAATAAAGCACTGGGATGCACAATTAACCTGCAGTTCAATGAAGAAAGAGAGTCCCTCCAAGGTTCACCACCTCAAGCTCCTAAGAAAGTTCTGCATTGTAGCAGTGAAATGAAACACCTTTCCCTGGTCACCTCCAGCACTACGATCCAGCGTTCACACAGCAACTGAGAGAAAGTGCAGCAGGGAGTGTGAACATGAACGCCAGGCAAATGTGCTCCAACACTCATCTCCAGACAAGTCTGGCTCATGTTTTAAAGCCATCATAATGATGATAGAAAGCTGGAACTAAAAAATCAACCTTTTTCTTGGACAGTTAGAAAAAAAAACATCCAGTTGCTCTGAAAGGCATTTGATGAACAGAACATTCTTCAGCATTTCAAAGGTTAAAACAACAACTCAAAGAGTCACAAGCCAATTGCCACGGTGGAACCATGGCTAGGGCTTCTTTTTTAATCTTTGCAGAGAGAAAATAATTTCAAACTCCCATCATATTTGTCTGCATTAGCCTCCCAGCCTCTCCCTTGCAATGCTGATAATAAATTACAGGACTTAATGCTTCCAGAAGGATGAGAGGCAAAGTAAATTGTAATGGATCATTTCCCTCTTCTGAAACATCACCTCACAGAGACCCGTAATGCACGATCAGATCGACTTTGGTAAAGCCCCATCAGGTGGAAGTCTCTGTTGCTCTGGGCCAGCACCGTGTGTATATCCCCATCAGAGAACAAATTCATCTCCCTGCATTTGCTTTTAAAAATGTTTCCAGTCAGAGGCTCTCACACTGTAAACTGCTGAGCTCTCTACCAGCAAGGGAGAAGGAATTACATTCCTGATATCTTACTGCTCTCCAAACAAACAAAGCTAAAACCACTGCTGGCCAATGCCAGTGCTCCACCTGTGATTACATTTTTACTCTCACTCTTCCTGCACTTTGGAATATCATTCTGCTCTGCAAATAATGCCAGGGAAGTCTCGACAGTAAAGTACAAATCCACAGGAACAAAAGGATTTGAATCTAATCCAACAGCTTCATAATGCATTTTCAAAGTTTTGGGCAGAGCTTTAGTAGATGGTTTTTTGTTTGCTTTTCTTAGCTTGGTCAAAGAAGTGACAAATTAATTATTTGTATAACTGTTCCTATAGAGCAGGCACGGTATTTCAGCTAACCTGACAAAAGGCACCATCTGGCCTGGAGGAATGATTTGTTTCATCACAAACGTTATGAGAACAGTTGAGAGCAAATCCTAATTAATACACAAGGCAAGTCCAATTTTAAAACCACTTATCAGGAATTTATCAGATATTAATTTAAAGTAAGGATGGCACTTGGTGCACTTGCTTGAATAACAATAACCCATGACATTTTTACAGTTCAAAAGTATGGCACAGTAGTGCTGTATTAACTGAAATTTAGGAACAAGTTTTACTAAAATTTTCAAATAGGGTTATTTCCTGCGATATTTTAATGTCATCTAATAGGATATGCTACAAAAGAAACATACTTTAACGCATTATCTGTTATGTTACCTTTGTTTCAAATGAGTAAATTTTTTAGGTCTCAAAACAAAAGGCAAAGAACGAGACTCAGAAAAGAACCTGGTGCTGCAGCATCCGTGACAAGGAGGCCATTATCAGTCTGCTCTCTTTGCTCAACATCTCCAGAGTATTTCAATACACCTGTCACACACTAACATCAACACAAGTATCCTCAGTATTGCAGGATACCTCAGGCTAGGAAGGGACCTCAGGAGGACTCTGTCCCCTCTTGGGTCAGATATGGGGCTGGCCACGATGCTCAGGTCACACTAAGCTCTTACCACCTTACACAGTCAAATCAGTATTGCAAAGCATGCTGGTAAGCATCTATAACCTCTTAAATGCTTATTTTATTAAGGAACAATGAGAAATCAAGCAGTACGAAAGGAGCAGAAGGATGAGAGGATTTGATTCCACAGCACCCCAGGGAGTGAACGGTTTGGGTAATGTTACTGAACACTGCATTGTTCCTGCCATGTCTCTAACTGTAACTGATAAAACAATTCTCATTGTTGCCTTCAATTATTTACGGTTTTTCAAGTATGCACAACATGGAGACTTCATACAAAAGTACACCCAGCACTTTACTTTCCCCTGCCAGTGGTCTTACTAAGTTACTCACAGATCTGATACACTCATTAGCACTGTGTGCTAATAGACTTACACCTAAAATCGTAGCTGCTATTTTTGCAAGATTTTAATAATTTTCAAACTGGCATTAATAGTCCTTCCTGTTGCACAGTTCTGCTATTTCAACTGAGATTTTAATTCTATTCTTGGGATCAGTCTTCAGAGGACATCTCTTAGAAGGATTCACTATCAAATGATATAGAACGTAGTTTTGTTTCATATTACAGGCTTTTGAGATGTTGGCACTTACTCCACAGTTCACACTGAACCTTTTTGACTTAAAGAAATTAAGACTTTCATAGTATGTATTAGTCACAGCTCTCTGTCACATTATTCCCTAATTTCTCTTGGTTCCACAGAGGCTTGCCCCTTTGAGAAACAAGTGAGGTTTGGTTATGGTATAAGACATTTCAACTACATTCACTCTAGATGAAGTAAAATGGGATGGCAAAATGCAGACTGAGCATTCTGAGGAAAATGTTTAAATTGGTTGAAGTTTCACTTCAAGCTGTTTCTAATTTTACCTTCCTTTGTCCTCAACTAAGGCAGCATTAGCCCCCCTAATGATGTGGGAGTACTTGACAGAACACAGACCAAGCGCCTGCTTTGGACACCTGTTCTGTGGCAACTCTCCCTGAGATACACTAAGGTCAGTGAGTCTAGTTTTGAAGGATTTTCAAAACTTTGTGTGGTAGCACACCCATTGCTTACACAGCAGTGCTCTGGCTCTGCATATGGGAGTGGTATCACCCCTTAATTACTGATCTAAACTGGAATCAGCATATGATCAATCAAAGCTCCTGTTGGCAGCTTCAGAGCCATATGAAACCAAGGAAAACACAAAACCTGCCTGAAACACCACCAAAATTCAGTCTAAAAGAGGTGGTCTCTTCTTCACTTCAGAAAATTCTGTATTTTATAATTTGTCAAACTTGCACGTCAGAAAAGATAGTACATCTGCAGAGGAGGACAGTTGGTCATTTAAATTTGGTATAATTTGAGACAAGTGATGGCAACTTGCATCATATAAAACTAAAAACAGAAAGATGAAGACCTTAATCTGAAATTCCAAATGAAAGTACTGTAAATGGTGAAACACTAGATATCATAAAGTATTTTCTTTTTCGTAGGCATCTGTATAAATTAACTTTTTTTTTTTCAAAATTTATCACTTATTTTTAACATGAAAGACAATCTTTTGTCCACAGCAAAAAGACATATTCTTAGCTGGTAAGATGACTAGGACTACAGTGGTACCCAGGTATCTCCCAGCAGCTCCCTGGCCCCAGGGGGCAGAGCACCAGTGTTTTCCCTCCTTATACACCCCTCCTGGCTGAGACAGAGGGGTGTCTCAGCTAAAGGGCTGCAACTCTCTCCTCACCGCCCCCAGCAGCAAACCCCAGATACATCAGACTGTAACATTCTCTCCTCCCCCTTTTTTGTGAGAAACATTCTACTATAACTAATCTTCAACTAAGGGGGAGTTTACCAGGTTCCAATTTTCTAAATTGCCTATAAGGATGCCTATATCATCTGTCTCAATATCTAATTATGTTCTTTGACACACCATTAGACTGTGGCTGGTGTTTTCTCCAGCTGCATTGCAAATCCCTCTCAGGACTGCAAACCACTCCAAAAAAATACATTCCCAAATTAAAAGAAATAATAATATTAACAAATAAAATTAATTTAAAGGTATCTTGTTAGGGTGAAAAAATATGCTTGTGGCCTTTTGTGTCCACTTTCCTGTAAAGCAACGATTTAAAAGCCTTTTTTTTTTACCCATCTTAATTCACATTTAGACAAACTGGTTGTTTTGCTGGTGGGAAACAAAAATCATGACAGTAAAAGGCATGCACAAGGAGATAAAGGCTTGAGCCTCATTCTCTCTGAAAAAATTGGAGGCAAATGGCTTTCTTCCAGAGCATCCTTAATGGAGAGAGATTTATACCCTCAGTGATTTGTCAATTACACTCAACAAGTCCTGCAGAACTGCATTGCCGCAGACACAAAAACACTATTCTGCAATAAGCCACGTTGTGATGGAACACACATATACATATCCTGCCTCCTATTTCTATACGAGGCAAATTTCAGGACAGCTTATTTCCTGGTTTACCTACAGGAAAGCTGATGTGGAAATGTCCTTCCTCCCCCTTTCTGCTCTAGGGAGGAGGTGGCTGCCTAAGAGCACAACATTATCTCACAGGTATATCTGGTAGCTGATGGTATTACGCTTTATCAAGTAACAAAATTGATCTTTCAGTGATCTAAAAGACGGGGATGCCTGAGCTCTGCTTCTCTGAAAATTTCACTTGGCATTCCTCTGTATTTGGTAACAGTGTATAGGTTTAGTATTTAAAGAAATGCAGGTTATTAAAACAGTGTGGGAGAAGGAAATAAATACACTAAAAAGGCTGAGTTGCTAAGACAAGATGGTCCTCAAGGTTTGGGGCCATAGTTGTCACCAAAGTGAAAGAAGTGCAATGACAGAAAATAAAGAGCTAACTTTTGTTTTAGCTTCAATTTATGCCTTGAAAACAGAAACCACAGAAGTGCTCCACTTTAGAGAGCAATCATGCTGCAACCCTCCTACTGACCTCTGCATGGAGGTGCTGAGAAATTCCACGCTTGAAAAGAATGTAATTAGTAGCAATTATTAAGAATCAGACAATAATTAGTACTTAAGAAAAACACTTGTCTGTGAGAGCTTTCAGTTAAGGATGAGAAAGCGATTAGAGCAAGAATTATCCAAATCAGTAATATGATACTTTGGAACAGAAATGGGAACTGCTTTTACCTATGGAAAGAGTCAGGCACGTCTCAGATTCCAACTGCAATTCCACTGTTGGAAAAGACAAGTGCAAAAGATAAAGAGCACCATCAAAGAGTATTCCAGGCTAAGAAATACATGAGCAGGTTTCTCCTGAGGAGAAAAAATCTGTATAGCGTTTGGAAATGAGATATTACATACTGTTAGTTCTAGCAAAACTTCTTTGCCAATGCAAGGCTTCTCCAGTGGGATCACACCACATTCTTAGGGTACTATCTCCAGGTGATGTCCAGGTGGTTCCCACCTCTGAATCCTGCTTTTCATAACTCTGGTCTGTATACCAGCTTCCTGTAACTTGAGTTACTCACTGTCTCCTGTCTGCAGTTTCTCTTGTGGCTCTACTCTGTCTACTTTATTTACTTGGGGTGATTCCCAAGCCTTTCTGGAACTGCTCTTTTACTGGTTTATACCATATGCTATTGCTCTTTAGAAGACTAAGAATATCCTCCGAGCAACTAATAACAGCACAAAGCAGTCCATCTTCACATGCCAAATTTCTCAACATGTCTTTTCATATAAAACTGTAAGGCAAAAACAAGAGCAGTGCAGGAAGAGACTCCATCATTAGCACTGCTGAGGTGTGCACCCACCCTATTTCACTTTACAAGCCTAGTGTGAACACACAGACTATCAAGCCCATCTTTTTTCCATGCATTTTCTCCACAGATGTTTTTGTTAGTCCTCTCTCCAGTTAATGCGCCCTGCAGACCAAGGTCCACGTGCTCACCCAAGGGACGGGCTCAGCACAGCCTGGTACATTCAAAATTTACAAACCGATGAGAGTTTGGAGCACTTCATGTCTGAAGTGATTTCTAGAGTGAAGGTTTCACAAACTGTGACAAAACTTTTTAGTAAAACAGCCAGAGCATTCACAGAATCAAGCCTAATGTCAATTCCAGAAGATTTCCAAGTCACAGACTGGTTTTATAGCAGACACTCACAGAGTGTTGCCAACCTCTCCCTTGTGCAGGATGTATGTTCATACCTGCCCAGAAACTCATTGCTTGCTTTTAAGCTAAATGCATTTTTCTTCTTCACCATTTTTCAAGTCTGTAAATCTTTTCATTACCTTACACAATTTATTGCCTTCCTCGAATACTGCATTGTTTAGCAGCCCTCAGTATTATTGCTGCTTTCAGACCTCATTTTAACACTTCACCTCCTTCTCAAAGCTTCAGAGTCACTGCAGCCAAAACACAGAAACTCCTTCTTCATCCATGATGCATAACCCCACACTGCAGTCATCTTCAGAGATGATACTCCCTCCTAATCAACCAACTACTTCCACAGCTGAAAGTAGGGTCCCAGTGCTGACCACCACGGTTCCTATCCCTAGGGATTCACATTTTCTCTCTAGCTTTTAATTCCTTCTTGAAAGAAAAAGAAGAAAAGCCCTTCACCTTTGCTGTGATTTAACCCAGCAGGCAGCTAAACATCACACACCCGCTCGCTCACTCCCCCCATCAGCGGGATGGGGAGAGAACCTGGAAAAAAGGAATCGCTCACCACACATCGCTGAAGCTCAGCCACCTCCTGAGCAGCAGCCCCTGGCCAGCTTACCCCCAGGTTTAGTGGCAACATCATACACCTTCAATTGAAGAGAGAAATTACCCCAGAAAACAGAGTATTTGTTTCACTTCTCTGAGGGGAGCTGCTGCAAGCTTCAGGAGATGAACTGCACTTGGCTTCAAAGGCTGCCATATGCGACCCCCCTTCTTTGACAGCAGGGGCTGTTCCACACATTACACTGAGCAGTGCCAGTTAGGGACCATTTTAGTTTTACATTGACTCAAGCAACAGAATCAGACATGTTAGTAAGATCTGTGCATATACAGCTGAGGAAAACATTTTTATTCAATTTATTTATTCAGTTTATTCCTTATTATACTACTTGAAATTTTTTTGAGGGGAGGTTTGGAATGAGGACATAGACAAGGAAAGACAAAAGAACCTCCTGACCAGATCTGCACCATCTCTTATGCCTAATGAAATGACCAAAATTTACTTGGGTCACCTAAGGGCAAAACTGCATAACCCTATGCCAGAAACACGTAACAATCTCATCCTTCCTCCCGTCTTTTAAAAGAAGTGGCTTCCAACTCAGCCACTGCCTGCCAGCAGTGACTGGGTAGTGCCTTCTCTGCCCCGGTCAGGCAAGGTGCCACCCTCTTGCAGGGCACGCAGGCAGAACAGACTGAGCACAATGAGAGCACTCGGTGGGACATACACAAGGACGCAGCTGCTTGAACTAACAGTGGGGAAGGGAGGGTCCCAATCCTGCCAAGACGTGCAGGACATTTGCATGGCAAAGGAATGTCAGAGAGACCCTGGAAATGGGGGCCTTGAGCAGCACCTGAGCAAGGGGGAACTGTAAACACCTGCTCGTGTGCATGTTCAGGTGATTGATACAAGGCTTCATTCACCAGTGAAAGTGTGAAATCGATTACATATAAATTGGAACATACACATAAAAATCTTATCACTGCCTAAAGACACATTTCCATTCATATGTTCTCTGTTTCTTTCAATCAGCTTAGTATTTATGGGGTGGCTGGAAGAGAATCCTATTCAATATTTATAAACATTGATTTTAAGCAAGTCATTCAATTCATAACCATAAATTACCTAAGAAAATAGTGTTTACTTTATTTTTTTTCTCTAAAGAAAATTAAGCATTTAATTATTAATGGGATTTTACCATTGAATTCAGCAAGTAAGTCCTCAGAAGTAACAAAGGAGACAGAAATATCTACCCATGGTACAGTTAAACAGTGTTAATAATAATCCCAGTGTTTACTGCATATCTTAATTTAAGGAAGTACTGGTGCTGATTTAGAAAGACAGTTGCATCTAATAAAAAACAAATAGCCCCTGGCTCCAGTATTTTCAA
The DNA here is from genome assembly GCA_035222235.1 of Margarornis squamiger. NCBI lineage: Eukaryota > Metazoa > Chordata > Aves > Passeriformes > Furnariidae > Margarornis > Margarornis squamiger. Next base: position 220,829 of record JAWWTY010000158.1, on the reverse strand, counting down.
TAATTTTACATTTGAAAAAGGCTCATTTTCACCAGAGGCCTTTATCTTCTGCCTCGAGCAGCTCTGCTGTGCAGGCCACTCATTATGGTAACAGGCTGCAATGAAAAATTCTGTGGAGGATACAGATCAATTACTCAATGGCATTCACTTACCAGTATTGATTAGGCCAGGCATTGTTTCACTTCCCCTGTGATTCCTTCTGTCATGAGGAAATGGTTACACCTCTCCTGTAGGGCAGAGGAAAACAGGATTCATGAAAATGAAATGATTTTGAGGTTTATAAAAATCTCATCTAACTTGAATGGAAAATGGCCAATGAAATACTTAAAGAGCAAAATGCAATAAAACAGCCCAGGCTCAGATCTTTGCTCTGACCATGCAGCCCTGTGGTGAGACCATTTTGCACAGTATCTATCATACAAGCTAATGACCAGATCGAGAGCATCCAGGAATGAAACCCTGCCAAAATACTGGCTTTCAAACATTTTTTTAGATGACACTTTTTTTCCCCCTTCAGTCTCAATCTCTTACAAATTCATGTAGTTCCAATTTCAATTTCCTGGACTTTTGGTTACCGCCAATTTTTGGTTATCCTTATCCTGTAAACATTTTCTCTCCTCTGATGATAGGTCTGTCACACATAGCCAAGACTATACATAGCTGTTCTGCTAGCACATTCTCCTGATGAATCTGTTGCTTTAGCAGTCCTTAAAATGTCAGTTTTTTCATTACTGCAATATTTTTTACTCCATTAAAAAAACTTATAGCAAACTATTAATTTTTTATGGGTTATCAGTTACAATCCATTTATATCCAGGCAAAGTGCAACAGTTTATAAAATTGTGTGTTGTGTGGTATGTGACTGATGAGATGCTGTGACCTATTAAGCAAAAAATATTTCCCTTAGTCTGCTCTTCTGGAATTATTCTTACAGCCGAGAAAGCCTTATGGTCAGGCCAAAGCCTGACTGCCTATATCTGCATTCCTGCTTGTGTTTATTGCTCTGGCTAAGGAAGCCATCAACAAGGAGATACAGCCTGCCAGAAACAGGATAGCTTGTAGTCTGAGCACTCCTTCCCAAGCCAAGGCAGCTGGGAACACACACAGGCACCAGAGGCACTCGCAGGCCCCCAAGGTGTATGCAGTGTACATCCTGTACATCACAACACTAGTTCACACACACTGCTGGAGACAAAAGTTTTTAGATGCAGCCTTACTCTGCTGTACTTTTTATCTCTCACGTGCCTCGAAATCTGTTTTTCAGCAGCCAAGTTCTACAGACTAACTTACACACATAGTGTGGGAAGTTCACTTACCACACCACTGCATCAGCCATCACTGCAGGTGTCTGCTCAGCTCTACCTGTGTATGCCGTTTTGCTGGGCTGCCCTTTTTCATGCTACGTTTTCCATGAAGTCCCAGTCCCTCCTGACTGCACAGCCCACTTTGCACTTCCCTCCTTTCTTGTCCTTTGCCTTGTCAAGGAAGCCACAACTTCACGTCCTGCAAAAAAAATTGCACCTCTATAAACTAAATGCTTTAAGAGTCAGTGTAGTCATTTCTTTACAGCTGTCCCACTACAATAAAAACCTGCTGAGACTTCCAGGAGACGGACTGAAGTGTGCCAGTGGGAAAGCTGTGTATGTCATGACCACGGAGCTATTGGGAACTGGCAGGATTATTTTTGTACAGGTAATTCTTCCGGAAAGAAGGGTTACATGCCGGCTTTGGAATGGCAGATATGCAAGGGGGAAATGACAGTTAAATCCCAAAGGCAGACTGCAATGCAGAAAAAGACCAAGGATTGCTTTGAAGTTTCTAATCCAGTGCTCTGGAGTTCTTACTTTGAAATAAGGGTGTTTTAGAAGGACATAGTGTAGGTCTTATTCCTTAGCTCAGGGAGCACTGAGACAGAAGATGCCCATTCACGTACCTTAGCGGTACATGGGTGCTTCTGGATTTAATCAGGAGTGGAAAATATTAAGAAATTTATAAACCTATTTAACATGGTCAAAACCACATCATGTCAGCTGGAACCTGCTTTGACTTCTCCATTTCATACTCTTGGCTCTTCTATGTCTTCACAGATCTGTAGTTTTGAGAAGTATTTCAATTATATGGCAAAAGTTCCACACAGAAATCTTTCTTCTGGAAATTTTTTTCTGAAGCCAGTCCAAAACAATTCTAGGGCTTTTGGGTAGAGAGGCCTGTCCTTGCTCTCTCTGTCAATGAAATGCAAAATCTAGGGAGCAGGTGTCTCCATACGTTTGCACCAATAACATTTCTAAATTACTTTTCCTTCTATTAATACTTTGTTAACTGTCACACTGTCATTGCTTCTGAAAGCTACTGCATTGCAAATAATCTGAAGCATTCTCAACTAAACAAGACGAAAAGAGAACAAAGATAGTAAAATTATTTCATTTGCTTTGTTTCCCACCAGGTTTCATCAATCATTACTACATATTCCTGTAATTCTGTTGCTCTCATAAAAACCTTTCATTCTTGACTTCAGGGATGTATTCTACAAGTTCTAAGTTTAGAAACTGGCAGGCTGCCCATGTCATTTTTCTAACTTACCAATAGTTCTCTTTTGTTCACTCAGAGGGGAAAAGAAGTAGTATAGAAATACAATAGGCGTTTAAGTGAACTCAAGAAATAATAGCCTGCAGATTTCAATGTCCTGCTTTGTCTTCTTTTTTTCACCCTTTCCCCACCTTCTTTTGCCTCCAGTCTAGCAGAGGCAGGCCAGCATTCCTTTCAGCCTCTCAGAGTGACCAGATGGTCCACACAGGAACTGGGGTAGAATCTTGAGTTTAAAAACCACAGGATAACCCCATGAGGACGTAATGTGCTCTTTCCAATCCCTTCTCTAATTTGCATTTAGGTACAACCACCTTGATTAGAGATGTGAAATGTATTTTAACATGTCCATTAATTAGTTTTCCATAATTTTAGTTTTTGCATAATTTTAAAGCATAGATGTTCTTTCCCAGCTAAATAAAAGATGCATATAACACATGGATAGATTTACTCAAGAGCACTGTACGTATATGTTACAACATACCTTAAATATCACTAAAAATAGAACAGAACAGCACAGAAGTTGTTCTGGTTAAGTGTTGCAATGTCTCATGGGAACACTTAAAATGAGAAAGAAGTACAATATTCACACTTGGTATTCACAGCCTGTTCATTACACATTTCTAGAAATGTGCCCCCTCCCCACCCTTAATTAAAAAGAAAGCTGAAAGAGTAGGAGGAACAAAAATGTTCTCAACTTCAATGACACTATTGGAAAATAATTATTTCCAAACTGCTTATCTGTTTAAAAAAAGCTGGCAAGCTACCAGGATCTTGATTGCTGTAAGCAATTTCATAACTGCTCTAGACAGATAAATTTAACAAAGAAATTAATTTCAGTCTCATAATAAGTCTCATCTCATTACCAAAACGTCTGTGCTGCAACAGAGCCTTGCACAAAGAACTGCTGGCGGAGGATTTTGTCTGCAGACATTAAACAACTGCCTAGAAAGACTCCACCTTGGAACTCTGGATGCCATTAAACAGAATTCTTCCTAATTGTGAAAGAGGAAGTGAAATACTGTGAAATAAAGTGAGAATCTTCCCAGTTTCACTTGTATTTTGCCCACTGGATTTGAGGAAAGCTACTTGACTGGGTACGTGTAAGAGACGGTTCTAACTGGCTAGTATGTTTTTACACTGACCAGGGCAGCAATTAATTGCTCTCCCAAAAGTAGGACAAGCGTTACTGAGGCAATTTAAACACCCGGGAAAGAATTCCTTTGGGGCCGGACAAGAAGCCATGAGCAGAGACAGTTTTCTCCCTCAGCTCCAGGAGCGCCCCTCACACCGTGCCCAGTGCCCACACAAAATGGCATGCACCGATCTGGGCTGCCCTCACCGACCTGGGTGACATTCCTGGGCTGCTGGGGCCATTCTGAGGAGCCCTCAGGGTGGGACTGACAGTAAAAGCGCGGCAAAGCGGTTACCAGCAGCCCGGCCGATCCCCACCTGGGGGAGCCGGCCTGAAGCCCAGCTACCCAGTGGTCACCCAGCAGAGGGTATATAAATAAGGCTGTGCCCAGGGGTGCCTGCCGTCCAGCCCTTTCCCTTTCAGCTTCACCCAGGGTGTAAGCCTGACTGCTGGTCCCGCTGCTCACCCTGCCTGCCTCTCCTCTTCGTGGTCCCCCGTCCTGCCCGCCCCTCCTCTTCCTCCCCGCCCGCCGGTACCTGGTTCCCTCCCCTCGAAGTCCTTCCCACTGGCGTTGGTAATTCCTCCCCTCGTTCTAGCCTGCCCCTTTTCACGTTCCCTCAATAAAGACAGTATCTGCTTGAGAGCCAACATAAGGCGTTGCGTGCCTGCCTCTCGCCTTCGGAGCGATGAATTAAAAGCAGCTGGTTACAATTTCCAACCGGACTGTAACAGTGTATGTTAAGCGGGAACACCACGCGGCCGGTACCGGCGGGTCCCGCAGTTCCCTAAGGCTCCCGGATGAGAAGTACGTGGTGAGGTACTGAGGGAGCCCACCAGGGACGGTGTCCCCCTGTTTTGCTGCTTGTTAGAGAGGGTCTCGTGAGCGACACAGCGATCAGGGGCTGTCTTGGCCATGAAGCAATCGAGCTTGAAATCTCTGGCGACAGGAGTAAAGCTGCCACCAAAACTCCAGCCCATCATGCGACGGGTGATACAAATTAGAGGGCTGGGCAATCACCAGCCCTGTGAAGTGTAACACGGGCAATTACATCATGCAAGAGCACCCAATTACCTCATCATTGGGCACCACTGTGGGTGGTCCCATCCAGCTCACGATATTCCACTTTCTAAAAGAAGTGGTCTCCTTTATGCCGTCCATGCTGCCCTTTACTGGGACTCCTCTTCACCCAGGACATTTCTATTACATCCCTAAGTCCTCCAACAAGTCTTTGAAAATGCTGGAAAATACAAAATGACCAAGATCCAAAATTAAAACTTGACAGCAGATACAGCAGTAAGATCTGGATGCCTTGAGACACTTTATGGTCACAGAGCTTTGCAAAAAGCAAAAAAAAAACCAAAACCCAAGCACAAAACAATAACAGAGTGGGTAACAGCCCATAAATCCTGGCACACCAGCTCTCAGATGGCACTGCCTGAGTAGTGCTGCTATGAATAGCCTGATTTTTCTCTACCATTCTTAGTGGTGTTCTTGTTATGGCACATCAAGCAGGGTATAAAAAAAATGGGCACATGATATCCTGATGAAAATCCTGATAAGGGTTTCAGCTTTGCTGGTGTATAACTTCACCTTGCAGAATCTCATCTGAGAGCCACAATGCCATTTTCTGCTCCTGCACATCCCATCCACCAAACTGCCGCGCGCAGATTTACTGGCACAGAAGGCATTTTGTCACAAGGTACTCCTCACACATTTGCTAGGGTACCTGACCATGCAAATCAATGTCTCTCTCAGAGCACATGCTGCGAGCAGCAAGAAAACAGACCATTTTCCTCAATCCAGCACATCATTGCAACTTCAACTTCGTTTCACCATTTTTTCCCCAATTAGAGAATTTGTTCACCAATTTTGCTTCCTTGGCATAAACTCATCTACAGCTTTATAGACAGTATATGCATTGAACACAGCAAATAAATTTTTTTGTTCTTTAACTTTTCCACAGACGATTAAGATAAAAATCCTCCCCTAAGATTTTTTTGCCTACAATTAAATGTGTCTTATTTTTGACTTAGATTTCCTGACCTAGCTCCTCAAAGAGGTTTTCCATTGTTCCTTTTCTTGTTTCCACAGCAACCTTTCCATGACTCTCACTAAGCTTTTTCCTGTTTTCTTCTTAATTCTATAAGGAAATCATGTCTTTGGGGTTTGGTTTTGTTCTTCGTTTCCTAAGGAATGCAAAGATATTTTTATTTATGTCTTAAAACAAGGATTTCAGTACAATGGCAATCTCTACCTTGTAGTAACTAGAAAATTCTGTAAAATTTTATTTAAATCAGCAGTACTGTCATCAGTCTGCCATTTCACCAGGTTCCACAACCATCACAAGGTTTTTGCTGTCCCAAGTGGGGAAAGAATCTTCTCTGCACCCCTTCTAAACAATTCATATGGGTGCATCAGTGAACAGGACTGAAGGAAGGCATCCATTTAATTTAAAATTTTTGAATAAACACTAATTAGAACTAGTATCAGTCTCCAGCAATTCCTACAATCCAGTTCACACCCAGAGAGAAACACTGAGCCATAGGAGTTGAAAACTGCATTGCTAATCCATGTAAGAACTGCTCACCCACATGCAGGCTGCAGGAGATACTATTTCAAAGGGAAAAAAGGGACTAAAGGGACAAGCCAGGTCCCTTTATGCTGTTATTGCCATGCATTTCTTCCCTTTGCTTTTGCTTCCAGTAAATTTTATAAAATGCACTAGAGATTACTCTATAGGCAGATGCATCTATGCTTAGATGTCTTTATGCTATAACTGCCAGAACTGCTTCAAAATAATGGAATATCTCATTTAAAACAATGGAAAAGCCATACCAGGTTCTGTGCAACTGCTTCCAGAAGACATGAAAACAGACCTTTGCCCCACCTTAGACTCCCACTGAAGTCAAAGACAAGCCTGTTTAGGAGCTGTTGTAGTTTATAAGCTCATGCAGAGGGACAAGGGTTTGTGTTTCTCCTCTAAGCAAAACATGGTGGAAGTTCAGATGTGCATTATTTTCTGAGGCCGAAAGATAACACACAAAACTTCAATTAGACTTTATTGCCAGCGCTATTAGATTTAATGTTCTGGTTCACCCAAATAAATAATACAGGCAGGCAGTTTGCATCTCAACTGCTTCTGTACATTGTTTACACCTAATTGACTTCACTCTGGGATCAGACCTGGAGTGGAGAAAGGAACTGTCCCTAACACTGTGCATTTCACACACTGTGACATTTGGGTTTTACCCTCAGCTGAGTAGGGAAACACAACTGAGGGGATTAAGTTCCAATTCCAGCCCAGGCCTTTGCCAGCCACAGTTTTTCTTCCTCGCTTCCACCAACAATGAATGCAGCATTCAATGTCACTTTCTAATTTATTGGAAAACATATGCCTGAACCTTTTCAAAAGGATTGTCTTTATGGCCTGCTTTTTTCAGAACAGGTTGTTAATGGGACCTGTTTGGGGTTTTCCTACTGGGTCTGTGACACCTCAAAGTCAAGTCACTTCTCAGTTTCCAGACCTCCTCATGTTTTATGCCACTTGCATCAAGGGGTACATTTGCTACAGCAGCTGTTCCTTCCATACTCAATGGGTTTTGAGCTTTTAAAATAGTTACCTGTAAAAACAGATCAAACCTTAAGGTACAACATTCAAAGGACTATTATTTTCACCAGCTTGGAATATAAAAATACCTGTTTTAAAAAAATCATCCTCCTACACTATATGGGGAACAGAGATACAGCTGAATGGGAACTTCTCTTGAAAGATTTTTCTTTGCAAATGCACCAGTTTATTTAAGCACTTTTCTACTGAGGCCTGACCTTTCAGGGAAGTTACCAATCTGAATGGAAAAACTTCTACTGACAAAGATTGCTCAGCTCCAAATTGAGTTTTCAGTCCAAAGCAGATAAAATATTTGGCTGCCCCCCTTGAGAGCACATGTTGACTCTCCATGATATAACTGCAGCAGGGAAGCGAGAGCTACACCTTACGCCAGGTGTGATGGGCACCTGAGTGTTCAGTTTTTGCAGAAGCAGCTGATGCTTCCAGGCAGAGGTTTAATCACCTCCAGCTTTCTGGCTTGCAGCAAATGACACATTCTTCTCCTGTGGTCTTTAGAAAGTTTTTCCCTTCAGCACCTCTGAGAATTGGCTGGGCCTGCTCCCTGCTCACCTCATCAGCTTCTCAGTTTCTCTGCATGAGCAGCAGTTTCTTAGAAGGTTGTTACCATCCCTTCCTTCCTGAACTTCGTCTGCCTCCCACTCAATGCACATGGAAAGTTTCCCTCCCTTAGCAGGAGCTGCGTCCTAAAGCATCTCTGGAGCAGGCCAACACCTGCTGAAAGGCAAAGAGGAATACAAGGTTCTATACCCTTTTAAGCACTGGAGCATATGAGTACCTTGAGACCACCTCACAAAGCCAGGGAAATCAAATCTGCAGCAAGTCCTACACACTGTTTATTATCACAGAATCACAGAATACCCTGAGCTGGAAGGAACCCATCAGGACCACTGAGTGCAGCTCCTGGCCCTGCACAGGACACCCCAAGAACCCCACCATGTGCCTGGAAGCACCACTGCACACCTACTAGAGACACACCGACCCAAGAACACAACAGATGGAAGTACTAGGATGTGTCAAATCAGCTTTCCACCAGCGGAGTTACACAGTCTCTGCCTACAGTGCTCCTGGACACAACCAGTTCAGAGCTGCTGGAAGTACTGCTTGGCCAAGGACGTTTCATTCTAGATTTCATTTAGAGATCAGGAGATTGCTCACAATGTTGTTTTGCTCTTTAATGCCACAACTAGTGTTTTGGATTGCTGTTTCATCTTCAAAGTCACAGAGATTTTGTGGAGGTGGGATTTTTGTTGAGCAAGTCAGAATACTTATGCAACTTTTCAAAATTTTATAGAAACTGTGGGCAGAAGAAAACTTATGTCATATACTGTAGGTATTTTCTTTATCTTCGTAATAGTAATACCTGTTTAAACACCTTTCATTCTAACTTTAAAACTTATCTGCTCTTGAAAATTGAATCATAATACCTCAACAGAGCTTGGAATAATTCTTGTGAAAGCTAACGCTTATCCATCAAAAAAAGGTACATTTGGACATTTCAGATTGAATTTCTTGGTAACAGCTTTTCTGTGTAAGCTAATTTTGAAGAATTCTCCTGATTGAATTGGCACTGCTGCCTTCCCTCGGCCCATGGACTACTCTAGAGATAAGCAATTTTTTTTTTTTTCAATTGTAACTCGCAAACTTTGAGATTAATTGCTAAAAACTATAGCTTTTGGGAGAGGAAAGCAGACATGTAGGCTGCTAAGGGCAAATCTGGTGCTGAACTCTAACACCATAATTTCCTTACGAGCTGTCAATTTATTCTGAGCAAAATAGTAAACATGTGCTAGTTATGACAGCCCTACAGATGAGTGAGTGACTAGAAAGGAGGTCCCTGTTTTCCAGGTTTACTTAAAGCAGTCTTCACAGTGTTGTAAGAAGCTTGGTAATAAACTTTGCAGTTCATCTAAGCCAGTGCTGCCTGAGGAGCTGAGCCTACAACAGGCTGAGTAATAATAAGTTTTTCTCCAGCTCCATTAGGGCCAGTAAGTTTTTAAGTGTGTTCTTTTAGTGCCTTTTAGGAAACACTCCAGAAAAAGGCAAGACAATTTTGCCTCTAAATTGTTAGCAACTTATTGATGGGGCAGCACAGTTCTGCTGCAGAACATTTACGACTAGGAGATATTTTTGAAAGACACTCTGAACGTGACACTATAAAGCAGAATACAGGAGTCGCACGTGCAAAAAGACTCATGCACCTCACCTGGAGACTGAATACACAGAGCTCTACATTGTCAACCACCTGCTACTCCAATTACCCCACTTACACAAACAGCCAAGTGCTCATTGATTTCCACTTACACAGTCACTTTTTGAACATAGAAATTTTCAGAATAAGTCCACCAACCGCACCATTAGGGTAAAATTAAGCAAAACTTATCTGCTTTTTACGTTGTTTACAAGATGACCCAGTTGTCTACAGGCAGGGAACTTTTGTGAGCCCTACATAAGGCATGTCTGTCTTACAACTTAATCTTTTAGTCTTACTTTATCACCAGATCTAGAAATAAGCTTAAGGTTAAATAAATTAGTCTTACAACCATTACTGTCCTTCACTGATGCCGGATCACATCAGTACAAGGCACTTAATTTGCTCTGGCTTTTAGTTTTAAATCAGTCATTCCAGAAGTTCATACACATTATTCGTGTAACTTTTTTTAGTTAATAATAAAAGACACAATGACAATTACATCTAAAACAAAAGAGCTTAAACATTCTGAAGCCATCCGATTTCATTATGCAAATGCAGTAACATGTTAATAAAAACACATACCGTTTCAGTAATATGACTTGACATTGTACTTAAGTCATTTCAACTTCATTAATTATGAGGAAGGTGGAAGAGGTCATAGTCAGGTAGCACACACATATGGAAACACCATATGTTTGGTGTGATACCAACTAATGATTTAGCAATTAATCTTATGGAAAATTATTAGAAATAATTTACCCTCACTAAAATAAGGGGGAAATAATCACTAAACATTGTATTTAACTTTATGTGGTTCCACTGCAATGATCTCAGATAACATTTTTCCCTACAATCACGGTAAGAGTTTTGATGCAACTGTTCTAAAGGCTTCCTTGAAGGAATGTTCTCAGATGAGAAAGTAAAAAGACATACTGTGATTTAAGGAAAGGGGTTCTCTATTACCTTGTGTTTACATAAATCCAAAAATAGACATTCAGATCAAAGTAGCATTTGAAATTTCAGGTAAATAAGATGCTAAAGGTTTTCATAAGCAAAGGTTGAAACTGAAAAGCATCAATCATTTTTGCAGCATTATGGTAACTTTTTGTGTTGAAATGCAATAAAATCTCTTACTACTGAAAAATATTTTCAATAGAGATGTAAGATTAAAATGTTGAAATATGGGGATTAAGTTTGGATCTTGACTACACACCTTACTGGAGACAGCACTAGATGCAAATCAACTAAATTTTACCTTTAGATTTTTCAGATAATATTTCTGCCATATTTTGAAATTCAAAAAGTATGTTAGAATGTGTGGGATATACTCCGCATTCAACATAAATGCAGTCAAAAGTGAGAAACAAAATCAATGACTTCGATGATCAAAGACTGTACACACTGATCGTGTAAATTCTGTGTCAGCACAGTTATAACCATAAATCCTGCCTTCCCAAAATAGGAGATACAGAAGAAGGTGGGTGTTTGCCCCATCAAACTGGACCCCTGGACACCCTAAACGGCCAGTGGGGTGATGAACAGTGAACATGTTGGCTCGGTTGCCATACAGACAGTACTGATCAGCAGAAATAACCATGTTCTATGCCAGCCCAGCAGCAGCAGCACAGCAGGGCAGGAGCACACACCTGTGTGGGTGAGGGCTGCAGGGACCCCGGGGGTCCCCACTGCAGGGACACTTGTCCCATAGCCACAGCGTGTCCCCAGCTCCACTGAGTGAGGGGGGCTCCCCTGTGGGGTCCCTGTTGAGGTGAGGTAAGACCGCAGTGTGACACGGAGCCCCCACGTGCAGGAGCTGAACATGGGCACACAGCTCCAGCAGAGACTCTCAGAAAGCTTTACATCCTGAAAACAACACCGTAACTAACACACATTGTTCACACACAACAGCTGCTTCTGGGACCTCAACAACTCGTTTGTTATGTTGCACCTTTTAGGAGGGCAATTAAAAAGTTATGTTGACTTACAATGAAAAGCACATTTCGGTATTTGCCAGCTTTATTTGTCTTTTCATAGTAACTCCTCTTACTGCAACAATTTTGATGTTACCTCAGGAGATTTTCAATTTACTTCCCATCTTAGTTAGCATTTGCACTTTGGTGGAACCTAAAAGTCATAGTCAGGATTAGGCCCCATTCCATGAAACACCACATGTGCTAATCCTTTTTTTAAAGCTAGTTATTACTCAGCCTCTGTGGGAGGCAGCCCTTGGCAGGCTTTTCAAGGACAAAGTACTTCCAACAAGGAATTTAGAACTGTAACATTGCTGTTTCTTTTTTACATTGTAAGAATTACATGTCATTATTGTATTCTCTGCATAAATTCAGTATGTATTCAGTCTTCATAAAACCTTTTTTTTGCAACGATGACGGATTTACGCTATGAACCAATTCTGAACAGGTTCAGCCGAGACCAGCGTTAACATCTGTGCCTCTTGAATTTGCCTGGCATCAAACACAGCCAATTAAAGCCAGCAATAATTTATGGCGGGCAATGCCCGTTTCATTTCTGAGCACAGGTGTCATGTGAATAAGGCAAGAACTGCTGACTGGATACACATCCTGAGGGAAGGCTGTAGGTGCTGCAGTGGTGAGCAGGGCAGCAGTTGTGCAGAACAGAGTGCAAGGTTGTCACACGGAGGGGCACCATGAAGACATCATGGGCAGCTCTCATTTTGCATTTCCAAGCACATCCTGTTTACCAAGAAACATCCTGGATTTTGCTTTTCCAGAATTATCTCATTGCTAGACAGCTCAGGAGGAAATATCAAAACGTCACACTGAGTGATACAAAGCTAACTTGAATTTTTAGTATGAGGACAAATAGCATCATCCACCAGGGAGAAAGCTGAGCACAGAAAAATCACATTTACAAAAGCTTACAGTCAAGGCATGCCAATGAACACAGCTGTTGTACCACAGCATAAATATTGCTCTGTTTGACCAAAATACTTGCTTAAAGATGTAGATCTAATTAAGTCATAACTCAACCACCACTAAGAAAATCTATGTCAAGTGTTACTTTTGTTGTACAATAAGAATCCCTCTTATCTGGCTTAGAGCTTCTGATGCAACTCAGTGTTCCCAGAGAACCGAGCTTTATGGTATCACAGATGTTCTTGCACATAAAAATATATTTAATATTGCTACAAAAATCTACTCAGTAACTCCTAGGTTTCCCAGAGAGGATGGTCTCTTAACTATTGATTGTGAAAGAAAAAAAAAGTAGGATGCATTCTCAACAAAATCTTCTGTGAGCTTGTGTAATTTTTTAGTGGGACAGATTTGCCAAGAAAATGACATTATGAGACTAAGCAAGTGTCCATAAACTTCTGTCTGCTAAACTATTGTTATAACTATCACCTGGTTCAGTCGTGCCACTTGAGATTCTTCAATTTCCTTCTCTCTTACTCTACATCTCAGAGTCTGAGCTAACACTAACTTCCCCCCAGAGCCAAAGAAATGGGGAATACATATTTAGCAGTAAAAGGACTCAAAGATAATATCCTTAAAAGCTTTGGCATTTTGAGTAGGCTGAAAAAACTGGTTTATTCCACTCTTTGAGTGCTTTCAAATTTCTGTACAAGCCACTTGCCTTTTAAAGGCAATGGATTCTTTGCTATTGCTATTTGTGTAAGTCACATACATTCTGCTCCACGCTGCCCATGCTACAAACAACTGTGCCACCCCAGGAGAGCTTTATTTCAACAGCTACTTGACTGAGCCAGTGCAATGAGCAGCCAAAGGGACAAGAGAGAAGCATTTCACATAAATTGTTAACAACAGGAAAGTAATATTCAAGCAATTGTACCAACTGTTAGTAAATTTCACATAGCTGGAAAATTCCACAAGATTTACAGCCCTTCCTTTAAGTGAATGGGTGTACTCCTTTACAGCTTCATGCCCTGTGACTCTTCTGAAATTCATGGGGCTGGTAATGCCTACCCTGAAATATGCTAAATAATGTCACCTATGTCCAAACATTTATAGAGAATACATGCAGCTGAATCTACCTTTACACTCCATAAAGGCCCCAGATCACTGCCTGGGCTATCCAATGCAGAGAAGCCGATTTCTATTCCCATTTTGGTTTAGCACAGTTTCCTGCTCCCATCTCGTGTAGGGCTCGATGGCCTCCTGCTGTCTGCCTGCATTCCCTTGCTGCTCAGTGCTGTGCCTCAGCCTGCTCCAATTTGTTAGGATTCCCTTTGGAGCTCTGGAGTTTGCAAGCTCCAGCAACAGCCTGGGGAAACACTAGCATCTGAAAAAAAATCTCCCTTTTGGGAAGGAGTTCTCAGCTCTGTCAAAGAGGAATCCCTCCTGCTAGCAGGTGTTCCTGGCGGAGCACAGCAAGCTCACAATTTTTTCTGGCTGTGAACTGCAATCAAACTGACAATTATGTGTTTGCTCACATCCTTGATAAAAGCTCATTTAGCCACAACATTAGGCTATTTTTTTTCCTGCTGCCTTCTAACATATATTTTAAGTTACACATTAAATCTTGCCCTTTCCCCCACCCCAACAGAAGTCATGCTAAAACAGGTTTCAGAGCTCTTGGTACGTTTGATATACTTTTAAAAATAATAGTTGGCAGAGGAGATCTGCTTGTTATCTGGTACACCCAGTGAAGGTTACAGAGTCCAGATAGGGTTTTGTAGTGGGAGAGATGATTATTATTCTACACTGCACGTATCTGCAGTACAGATATCTTCTGCAGGGGAACCACCTAAGGCACAGAACCAGGCACCAGTGCCCTCCAACAGCCAGCAATATTTACCTGTGAGCAGGCACAGCCACGGCAGCACCCAGGCATTGGCCAGGCAGCTGCCTGTGTCTGCCACACAGCCTGCCAGGGAGAGCAGCCACCTCTTGACAGAGCACAACTCCAGCATCCTTCCCAGAGGCTGCTCCCATTGGAGGCAGCACAGCTCCCGGCCAGGACTGGCCAGGAAAGATGTCCCTGCGCTTCTGTGAAGATAAATATTGTTACTGTAAGAACTGCTACTGGTGGATGTTACTGGACATTTGAGGGATATTTTGCAGGCCCCACAAATTATCCAGGTTTCAGCTGGGATAGAATTAGTATGTGCTCAGTGTATAAACTGAGGGAGGAGTTACGTGGGAGGGACTGACTGCTGTTCAGGGACAGGTTGGTCAGTGGGCAGTGAGCATTTGTATTGTTTATCACTTGTCTGTTGGGATTTTTTTCCTTCGATTTAATTATTTTTATTACAATTATTATTATTACTATTAGTAGCAGTATTGCATATTATTATTGTTGTTATTAATGCTGCTGTTGCTATCATCATCATCATTAGTATTTACTTTGTTTCAATTACTACATTGAATTATCACTCTGTTCTCAACCCACAACGGGTTTTTTCCCTTCCCTGATTATCCTCCCATCCCAGGGCAAGGCAGGAGTGTGAGTGGGTAGCTGTGTGGTTCTTAGTTGCCAGCCAGGGTTAAACCACAACAGTCCTTTTCGGCACTCACTGAGGGGCTCGGAGATATGATGTAACAACAGATTGGACCAAAACCTGTTAGAACAGATTTGTTCTAACCGTCCTCTGCATTGGTTTAACAGTCGCAGGTCCCGTTGTTGATTTATTTGCTCTCAGGGTTGTATTCACTCGTTCCTCCCCTATAGTCCGTGTTCCCCGCGGTGATGTTTGTTGCCCCTGAGGCCTATGTAAGGTTATCATTTTGTTGTACTTTGTAGCACAGGCTCATGATGCTATAGAATCGCTGGTCGTGACACGAACCTGGTACGTGCACTCAGCAGTGCCGTCCCCTCTGGATTTCGGGAGCCATCTATTGGGAACTATCAATAATTACACTTTTGGCCATATCTCCTCAGCCAGCCGATGGGGGAGAGAGAGACATCTTCCAATACCTTCCTTCATTCCTGCTTTTTGAACTCTTTATTCTCCTGCAGCTTGATCACAGTAGCACTTGAGAACTTCAAAGGTTTTGAATACCCTTGAAACCAACCTGGTCCTTTTGCCGAGGAACCAGCATGTCACTGAATATGGCTCAGGTCTTGTTTAAGGTTGAACAGCTACTTAAGAACATCACCCAGAGATCTGGCTTGAGGCTGGATAGTTCTGAGTGTGTAGGACAGCATGGGCAAGTGCCTAACTGGGTTTCTGAAGCATCCTGGGGCTCCTCCTTCAGCTGTCCTTTGCTTCTGAGCTGTCTTTGTTGTCACTTACTAAATAATGAGAACCTGCAACCACCTCCTCTTTCTTTCTGCCCTCTTGCCATCCCTCATTTCACTGTCATTTAAAACTTGAGAGGAGGAAGCACTCGAATCACTCTCTGGCAGTGCCACACAAAATTTATTCAGTGTTGGCAGAAAAAGTGCATAAAGTGCACTGTAAAGATGCACATGGTAAAAACCATTATAGGATGCTAAACCATTATTCACAGAAAGCAGATAGTTCTTGCAGCTCCTTTATCATTGGGATCTTACAGTAAGTAAAGAATTTTGAAAAAGAAGAATTACAAAACTTCTATGGCTGTGTTAAATAAATGCTGGACTTGTAAGGAAATACATGCAAGAATGTAGGTTAGGAAAAAACCCCTCAAAGTCCCAAAGCTCATATGCAAACATCACTCAGTGCTGAGGGTTGTATTGTTCAAATCTGCAAGTTCACTATTCTTGCTGCCTCTCTTGCTGTACAGGCAAATCCCTAGTGATCATTAGGAAATTACGGAATCTTTGGCTGGAGAAAAAAGCCAGGGACATGAAGTACTGATGTTGTCCCTGTGAACCCTATATATTTACACTGCTCCTTGAACACAGCTGAGCATTCAGAGCGTACAGGCAGTGCTGCTTTAGGGAACCTCTGCCAAACACCGTGGAAAAACCCCAAACTCCTGCTACTTGTAACAGATGAACCTGACTCCTCCAAGATTTAATAAGGCTGACATACCAAGAAAGGACAGAAAAAGACAGTAGACTGTGGCATCTCACAAGTTACATCCAACAAAAACATTACAGCAGATCCCCAAGCCTCTGCTCTGTCACCCCAGTCCAGTGGGAGCATCACCCCACTATAGTTATTCACTATAATCTACAGTCATGCATCAGTTAGCACTCTGCCTTGTCCTATCTGCTCAGAAAGTCAAGGGATATGAAATTGCTACTCCTCAATGCCGCCAAAAAAAAAAAAAAAAACACAAAAACAAAAAAACCCTACACACTTTCAGTTCTTGTTTATGAATTGGTTTTAACAATACAGAAGTTTTATTATCGCAAGTAAGTTTCACTGTCACTTTTACTTGGCTGAAGTCTGGCAATCCACAGGCTGCATTATAATTATGCAAAAGTAGGGGGTTAAAAACTACGGTTCAGGGTAAAGACACTGCAGGTGTGCAGTTTAATGAGTTCTTAATTGAGTAGTGGGAGAGCATAAAAAGGAAGTGCAGAGGGTGATTACAGGGCTCTTTCAGTGAAGAGAGCAGTGCAAGCACTGAACTCTATAATCAAGAATAAAGAAAAACTAGTTCACCTCTAATTTTCTCTGTACTACAGCCTTTGTTATTCCTGCTCAGAATGCAGGATTAGAATTTGTACCACTGAGTTAAGTGACAAGATTAGCCTTTTTGGAGATGTGCTTGCTTTAAGGTGAAGATTGCAAAAAACAAGGACATAAAAAGTAACTTGGATCTGAAAAATACATTGCCTGCACTCCTGTTTGCAAATCAGTCAGATTCTTCTCTGGCTTCTGCTATTGAATAGACTGCACAAGATAAAACTGCAGAGGGGAAGACAGATGGAGACACCCCACAGAAGGGAAAAGACAACTCCTTGGGTTTATGATGATCTTCCTCCTCTCTCCAAGAAACAAACATCACAAAACCCCAAAAACATCTTCTGCCTGCCCAGGAAAGCCATGTACAAAGTGACAGTGCAGCAGTGTCACTGCTTAGGTAAGCACTGCAGCAAAGCACCCCTAGACAAGAGTGGGACCACTCAGGATGTGTAAATACATCAGGGAGACAGAGTTTTATATGTGCCATGCATTTCATAAATGCTCACGACAAAGTATGAATTGCACCCACCCGCACTCATGGACAGCTGAGATCTCCTGGACACTGACTTTGCTACCAGACACAAAACTGGGAAGTGGTCAGAGCAGCTTCCACCTTCAGCTGCGCAGAAGAGTCACTGGCACAACTCCAGACTTGTTTCTCAAAGAAAACAGTGACTAAAGAAGGAAAAGTAAAATCAGGTGTCTTCCCTAGTAGCTCACTGTAGTTCAAGTGTTACCTTAAATGTCTTTTTTTTCCTTCAAATTTAGTATTTAGAACTATGAAATTCCTGTAGAAAGCACAATCTGCCTCAGCCTCTGAGGAAAATTTTAGAGAGGCGTCCTTACTATTAGCTCAGTTTTATGAGAAAAATCTTACATTTGTACAGTTACATTAAGCTCTTGTGATCATTTTGTCCACCACATGGGCTTTGTTTTTTAATCCCGGGATTTTTCAAATTCTTTTACATACATCAGGGTTTAAGGCTTCAAAGTTTTGCTGTTGCTGTTGGTTTCACCCACAAACATACTTTTAACTGCGTGCTGCTAACAGGGAACAGTTACCTACCATTCACAAAGCCACAGCAGCCTTGAATTCACCACAATGGTTGCAGTTATTGATTTTTCCCCACTATTGTGGTCTCTGTTCCCATATCAGTTTCTGCCTCTGGGAGGTGACAGAGGGAAGAACGATGACAAGTCTAATAACCACTGAGGCCCTTTGGAACCATTATCATCTTCTGTTTCGATTTCCCTTATAACTTACATTACAGAATATCATCCATTAACTCCTACATCAGGCTTCTAATGCTGAGTTCCAGTATCATTGCAAGAATCCAGTGCGTTCACCTCCAAGAACTGGAGAACACAGCTGTTTAATGACATGAAGCCTGATCTAGAGCCCACTTACGCCAAACTGCAGTCTTTCAGAACACTAATGGACTTTGCTTAAAGGCCATCAGCTGCAATAAATCAGGAGGCAATTTCAACTCTAATCGGATGGATTTGGAGAAGTTCATGTAAATGCACTCACCAAGCTCCCTTTGGCCATCCCTCAAAGTTGGTAGCAGGGATGACAGCGCTGCCAGCACTTTATAGGTGAGTAACTCCTCAGTAGCTGTGTAACATGCAGGCAAGAAAACATACTGAAACTTAGTGGTACAGGCCATCGTGCTACAAAGACACATCAGCCAAGTCCGTTTTACATTATTTTACTGCACACAGAACCCAGCTGCAAACAAAGACTTTGCTTGACATAAGCAATAAGGCTATGCTGTAGTCACCAAACCATAAAGGCTAACTGGAAATCAACAGATTCATTTCATTTCAGGAAGGGCTTGCTTCCTTCTAATGATTTAGGTTTGGTAGCTGCCAACTGGCCTGGCATTATCCATATGCCAAGTCTTCAGCAGCTCTTAACTTCTCCTTTGTCCTATACTACTGCATGCTCCACTTAAGTAAGTAATTCTACTTACTTGCCAGACCTGCAGGTTCACTTATCTACATCTCTGAATCACAAACATTTAAAAAAGGTTTTACTCTGATGTTGGAGAACATGGTGCAGGAGTCCTTTCCATGTCATGTACAAGCAAATAAGCACATTTGTCCAAGAGGTGCCCGTTTGCACCAGCACTTCACCAGCTTGTGAAACACCTCCAGTTTGTGCACATCAGTGCTTTTTTAATTGAAGATCTGGTTCTTTAATCTATTATCTGTCATCAGTAGTTACTACTTTGTGTATGAAGCAACAGGTATTCTTTTAAAGTAACTTGCTGACAGTAACACCCACTAACTGTGGCATTAAAAGGAAATGTTAGGCTGTGTATTTCAAAGGATCTTGTCACCCATATCAGGGGTACATTTAAACACTACAGACCAATGCACAGATCACAGATCAGTGAAACTGTTATAAATCCTACCAGATAAATACAAGAAAAGACAACTCATAGGAACCTTTCAGGAGGTGAAGGAAATGCAGGAGGACATTTCATGTTAATTGTGCTCACTGCTTTTTTTCTTTATATTTCACAGTTGTTTGAACTTCAGCTCTAGCAAGTGATTCTCACATCCTGGCAATATTATGCAAGTATCTTCCAAAATCACCAGCTGACAAGATTTCTAAGGTCCTGCCTCTCAAAAGTTATTTTCTTAAGTGAACTTTGCTTCTTCATTTCTTATCTCCTCTCTGAAGCTTTAGTAAACAAAACCTAAAAAACTAATAGTGTACACAGTCTCTTTCACCTATGGGTTTATATTTCATTATTAAAACAATATGAAGAGCCGATTTTTTTTCTTACATCCAACTAATTGGTTATGAACTCCAGGCTCACGGAGTTCAAGTCTGAAAGAAAAAAATATTTTATATATATGGTTTATGGAACATTGCTAAAATTCATCCTGCCCTTCCTTACAGCTAAGTAAACACCCTCAACCTGTGTATCTCCAAATCCAGGCCCTCCTGCCAACTTTCCAAATCAGTAGTACATTGATTCCCAAACACATTCTTGACAATTGCTGAAATTATGTTAAGCTGGAAATCTGCAACATTTAAAGATGTCAAATGAGACACATCACAGAAGTTTCAAAGAGTGTGAAACAACAACAGGTTTAGTATTTTGAAGTGTTACATAGTCTGAGTCCAAAGAAGGTTTAGAGGAATCAAGAACAACTGGCTGTGAAGATAATTACAGGTAGCAGGCCAAGGTCATGGATGGAGCAGCTGGAGTCCATCCAGATTAGACATTTGGGATCCACGCTGATGACTAGCAGAAACAAGCTGCCATAAGGTGACCTGTTATTACAGTTCCTACACAAACAGAACCAAACTCAAACAAGCACCAAAACACAGCGATGAGCCGTAACCACAAAACACTGCTTGACAAAAGGGAGCTGTACACATGCAAAACCATACAAACATCTAAGTGAAATTAGAAGTTATTAGAAGTTAGTCTAACTGCAAGTTTGCCCTCAAAACCAATTAGAACAATGAAGTTTACAGGAAAAAAAGACACTGATGTGCTGCATTTACAAGAATCAACATGTAGAAATTGCAGTGTGTTTAGTTATAAAACCGCAATTTTAAAATTCAACATATTTAATCTTTACCATGACAGCAGCAAGATATTTGGAAAATGAGTTATTACCCAATGAATAAATCACAACCTTGGAGTTAAATATGGTTTATACAACCTCATCACAGAGTGGTGCAGGAAAACACAGCGTGCAGGAAACCCAGCCAGAGTCATAGAGGCGTTAAGATGTCTGTTAAATATATAAAACATGCCTCCTACTGTACTTCCAAAGCCAGGTTAATGCTTTTCTCCTAAGAGATCATATTTAGGGCTTTCTAAACCTGATCAGGTCTGGGAAATTGCTTCAAACCCACGTACAAGGACAGAACACCCATCTACACCCTCTAACACAGACCTACGTGGTCTTGGCTCTCAGCCAACAGACCACCAGAGGGGACAGATAATCAAACTGTTCTAACAAGGCTAAATTTTCAGGAATAAGTTAGTTTAAAATAATTCCTCTAGATGTAGCATATTTAAGAAATAGTATTTAAAAGCAGATTTTAAGGACTGTTTTCTTACACTATCTTGCTTTCTCTGATGGTGTAACTTGATGCTAAAAAAGATAATTTTACATAATGCACTGGGTTTTAGATCGCATCTTCTTATTTTTGCCCTGCAACAGGATCATTGCCTATTTCATTACATCATGTCAATGCAGTTTATGTGGCAATGCCTGATGTGGGACAACATTTATCAAGTAAAATTACAAATAAAGCTCCCTACATATAATTGAAGTTTAATACCAGTAAAGCTATAAAATCTATTTTGATACTGGAAAACAGAGACACATTTGGTTTTTTTTGGTTTATTGTCTCACTAAGTACAGAAGTATCTCAAGACAGAGAGAGGGCAATATTCATATATATATATACACACACACACACAAGACACAAATTCCTATTCCTCCACCCCTACAACAGACTATACAGGAGTTGTGCAGAAAACAGCTTCCTAAAGCAAATTTGAAATAACGTCCTGCAACTTATTTTGAAGAGCCAACCTGTACCAGAGACTCCCATGGATATGTTTATGAAGAGACTGTTTTGAAAAGAGATGATGAATGGGAATCTTATTAGTCAGCTACTTAATGCTACAATGACTACAGCTGCCCACATTTCCATAAGTCAAACTAATTCAACTGGGTGAATCTATTTTTTTTTTTTAAAAATCTACTAGTGCCAATTTTTCCATATGAACTCGTTTAAAAAAAGGCAACTCTACATGTAGCTTTGTGCAGTTACAAAACAATTTTTCCATTTATCTTAATCAGACCTGTTAATTAATTTTAATCTTAGACAGTGCTGTCGCTTAAAATGTTGTATCACTGTGTTATATATCTATTTTTTTAGTATCCCATTCACATGAGAAAAACTGACAAAACCCACAAAAATGTTGCAATGATAAAGGTTGTCAGGGTAACAAATTATGCACACAGGCAAAAGGGTAAAATATAATTATGCAGATGGCAAAATAAAAGAAGGTAATTTACAACTGATGCAGAAAATTACTGGCACAATAAGCATATCCCATAAATCAGTTAGTTAACAACCTAATTTATAACTTTCTGAAAAACTGCAAAGATAAAATACAGACCTAGAAAGGAGTTTAAGTGCCTCATATCTTTTCCTTCAGTAATGCACCTACTAAGGACAACATTAATAGACCAGAAACGCATTAAGTAATTCATGCCACATGACTACCCCACTCCCCCCTGCACTAATGAGCAATTACTTCTTGTCATGGCTGATTCTTTTCAACAGGGAAAATAGGAAATTTTTGGCCACGCAGAAACAGCGGAAGCTCGTAAGTCTGAGATTGTCAGCTGAAACCCTCTTCATTTTCACAAACATCAACAAACACTCCTCAAGCCAGAATGGCTGAGGCCCTCCAGTGCACTCTCACAAGTCCACTGGAAAGCACCATAGGAACTGAGACCTGACTTCCCCCTGCAAACCAAAAGGCCAAAAGGCACACCTGAGTGTGCTTTTTTGAAAAGATACGGAAAAGTAAGTATTTCAATAATAAAGTCCTCTAACAGATAAAAAAAAAAAAAATCAAAAACTTGGTAGCTCAGGAGTGAGCAAGGTCATGGTGGTTTCTGAGCGCCCAACTTTACAAATTGCTACAGCATCACATAGAAACTAAACATCTCTCCAACTCTCACCGATGTAATGAGGACTCAGTCACAGCTCTAAGTGGTTTCCTATATTAAAGGAGAAAGGGATAAGACAAGGATGAATTTTCTGAATAAGGTTACACAACACGATGTGACACACATTTGAGGAGGAAAAGGAATAAAGGTGCTAAATTCAGAAACAAATGCAAGTGCACGTGACACACACAAATACACTACATGACAGTAAGGTGTTCAGGAAAGATTTTAAACTTCCAAGGCAAAAAGGGATCATCTGTGTAGCATACTGACAGTACAGAACAGCAGGCTGGCATAATGCAGCAGTAGGTTTCTTAGGCAAAACCCATTCTCATGTTGGTACAGGTCAGGACTCCAACACACAGCCTTGTGACTAGGTGGTACAGCTGCAGCATTTGCTGTAAGGAGGGAAGGAGCAGCAGCCTTTAGAGTCTGTATTACGGTTTTGCAAATAGTCTTGGCAGAAATGAGTAATAGGTAACTGCAAGGTCATCTCATTTGTGACATTAAGTCATTAGACTGATTATGTGTCCATCTGCTCTGCTTTGCAAATTGGCCTTCTGTGTTCATTAGAAATCATAAACCCGGCTATATTATGACACAGGCCAGGAAATACATGTACAAACAGTCATGAGCATGGCCCTGAGGGCATCACAGCTCCTCGGTGTCACGAACACTAATGGCCTTGAATCATGCAATTAGCCCACTGCAAGTAAGCACCTTCAGAGCAAACCAAGTACAAGACCTACATCAAAGAAAAAAGGAATTTTCACTGTAATAAGCACAGAACCAAAGGGACTTCAGCCTACCCAAATAGAGAGGATTGTCAGTGACAACAAAGCTCAGCGTAGTAACCATTCATTACCACAGTCACCTTGGCACCACTTTCCTCTTGCACAGTGGATTTCTTTAAAGACAGAGGTACCAGCCATTTGGCTCTGCTTCTCCTTCCCTCCACAGTTCTTAACTGTGCTTTTCGGTGTGGAGTAAAACACAGCAATGTGAAAGCAAAGCGTGCTCTGCCCCTGCCCTGGTACTGGGGCTTCTGTGCTGCAGAGCCTGCTCTCGCCCTCCAAACCATGCCCTGCTCACCCTCACCTTTGTTGATGTAGAGACAAAAGTGCTGTGATCTGTTGGCATCAGATCAGGGAGTCAAATGCATTGCTGGTGCCATTACAGGGATGGGTCTTGTGCAGGTGCTTGAGCCAGAAATGAACATGGTGTTCAAGTAGCTAAAACTGAGCAACACAACCCCTCCAACAGCCACTCTGTGGTCTGTACACCATGACAGCTAGTAGTTGATTATTTACAGAGCCAGCACTTGTACTGTAACAGTATTTTCGTTAGCTATGTATTCATGTCAAGGGAAGCAAAAGCAGTACCATTCTAATGCATACTTTTCTATTCACACTTTCCATGTTTTTCTCATTCTACCCTAAGGCTATCATTATATACGGTAACGAAGGAAATTAAAATGATTCCTGTTGACTCTCTTCTTTATTAATCTTTAATGATTTTTAATTTGAATGCTTTAATCCATCCTTTCATAAAAGGGATAAAGCAGTAATTTTTAAAAAGCCTTTTGCCACCTTTTTTCCAGTCATCCCTTTTAACAACAAATTTCCAAAAACCACATAGTAATTTCATTTCTGGTACTTATTTTCCTCTTTTATCAGTATTCAGAGAACGAACTAAGGGCATGAACCTGCACCCATCACCAGCACATGGAGTGATTCAATACAGCACATATGCATGTTTCTCTATAAGCAAATAATTATGTTGTTTCTTGTTCAACAAAGCATTAAAGCAAAAGCTGTTTACTATAAGCTGTGCTCACTGCCACGAGTAATCTCTTTTTCATTTAAATGAGACTAATAAAGGTAAAAAACATGCTGCCTAGGAATGGTTTAAGAGGAGAACCCAAGCTTGAGGAGCTTTTCTTTGCACCAAGCCAGGAGAAAAGGGGCGTTAGACATGAAGTTTGGAAGTGTGTGCTCTGCAGCCAGCTCAGGAGAGGGCAGAGGAGCCTGGGAGCCAAGCTCAGGATGAATTAACCCTTCAACCCAGAGATCACTGCCTGCTGAGGTCACCGCTGCGGGCCAGAGGCAAAGCTTTCCACAGTCTCCCTAGAGATCTGATGTCACAATTCCAACCTGCCATCCCCCTGCCCTTTACTCAGGCCTGTCACAATGTCCCTTCACACCCTGGTCTTTGGGGTCAGCACAAGCATCTGCCTTGGTCACGTCAGAGCCAGGTGAAAAGCAAGCAACAACTGATGAAAGAAACCATTCCCCACCAGCCCAGCTTAGGAGCTGAGCTGGTTCTGAACACTTCACCAGTCTTCACTGAATACACTGCCTGAAACATTATTAGCACTACCCAGGCAGGAACTGAAGTTAGAGTGGGACAAACACCCTAAACTACCCTTCTCCTGGAAGGAGTGATATTTGGGTGACATCACAGAACATTAGAGCATAATGACCATTAGATATGTCTAGTATTTCAGGCACTTCCTCATGTATATTGAGTGTATGTATACTGCACTTCCTCATGGCACTTAGTACAACACAATTAACCAGTCTTTTGGAACTAATTTTTTAAGTATGTCAAAAATTTTGCATTAAGACAAAAACTTGGAACAATTCTCCTCTGGCCACAAATGAGCGAACTGCCCATGGCCTTGATACAGGAGCTGTGAAGTGTGGAAGGCAGGTCTTTCTGAGCCCAAATCAGAGGGGGAAGGGGGGGTTACACCATCTTCCCACTTCAAAGGAGAAGGTATGTGTAACAGAGGCTGTTTTTAATAGGCAGGTTAGCTGCATCTGTCAGGACACTGATTTGCAAAATTCAAATGTTCTGATTCACCAACCTTTCCCACTGGAACCGTTCCATTATGTATAAATACCCACACACTTATTTATACAGATACCTTCTGCAGACAAAGAGAAAAGTAGCCTGAAGGCTGGGTCTGTTTTTGAAGTATAGGAAAGCAGAGCCCAGTCTGCACTCCAAGGAACAGCAGGATTCTGACCCACACTGGTACCCTACCTGCCCACTGCACACCAGACTGCTGAGCTATCCCAGTGCTGGCTGGGGTTGCTTCTTTGAAGAGAACAGCTATGGAAAGCTCCAAGTTCAATTAACTAGCTTTCGCTGCATTTATCTATCTTAAATGAAAAAATACCATTAAAAACCCTGACCCAATTATTTCATACATAAAAGGAGCCTTTGTAGCAGGTGTAATATTCCTAAGAGGTGCTTAATGAGAAATATACATCAGAGCTTAACTGGAATGAGGCTTTGATGTTGGCTGGCTTACCTGGTATGCCACTAAAGAAAAAGCTCACAAGGGAGACAGTGAGCACATGTTGCATCTCTGCTGGGAGATGCTACAGTGGGGAAAGCCAGGGGCTCCCGGGCTGTCATACTTCAACCCCAACCCCTCAGGCAACCCCCACCAGGACACGTGCAACCCACACCACTAGGTTCCTCCTGCAATGCCTATGAAGAACTCACCTCCAGGTGACTACAGGGCACTTTGCCTCCAGTAGCTTTACTTCAGCACAAACCCTGCCAGGTCACACAGTCCTTAAGATAAATTAAACGTTCACGGCTGAGGTGGAAATAAAATAAAATTTTTAAAAACCCAGTGTATGAAAAATATAAAGTAGGTTTTCAGTTTTTCCAGCACACTGAACTTAACTGAACCAAGAAGATGTAAATCAATTTCTAGCAAATGTAACATTCAGAAGAGTTGCTTTGATCAGACAGCCTTTAAAAATGCACAGTGACAGAGGGGGATGTGTGTGAGGGCCATTTGATGAGGACAAGCACAGCACTATTGCACAAGATCACCGTGGTTAAACAGAGATCCAAGGAAAGCTCCTTCTCTGCAAAAAGCAGAGGGAATTTCTTTTTCCTTGAGCCCTCACACTTGTTTAAAGTTAATTTTCCCTCCTCACATCTTTCTATTGCTTGACTGGCGCAGTGAGAGTTCTCCCTTCCACTTCGATTTATTGTAGCCACAGGAATGGGAGCAACTATAAATTCACATGTCTTTGTGCATATAGCAGTAACCACAGCAGGAATCTCATCTCCACAATAAAACCTTTCTAACTGCGAAATATAAAATGGCCACATGCTTGACATGCAACACTCTGGTAATGAGAGAAACAGATAAATGACCAAAAATTGTAACAGACAAGAAATTGTACCTCCTTTTCTTTCCACCTTTCATTTCATGCCATTTGAAAGGGATATAAAAAACCCCTCAAAAACACAACTTCCCATTGCTTTATCAGAATAACTATTTTTCAAATGCAACAGAATCTGAAAGGCTAAAAGGGTTGTCTTGTTACAGGCTTGAAAGTGATTTTCATACTTGAGTACATAACGACTGTTTAACAAGGGAACAAATGCACTTTCTGAGTATCTAATTCCCTGTGTGATAGCAAGTAAAAATGAACCAAGCCACCAGCTCCCAGGAGACCTGGTAGGGCTGCCATGCTCCAAGACAGTTCCTGAGCATTCCCCAGAAACTACCAGCACTGTGCCATGCCTTTATGCTTCCACTGCAAAATTACTGAACTCTGTGCATTATACAATTTGTACCTGAACTTCACTTAAATTTAGCTGAGTTGGGGGGGTTGTAGTGGCTAACATTATGAACAGAATGTGGCTTTGAACTCACAGGGCAGCTGAGATTCAAATCTTAACAACAAAAATTTATGTTGGGAGGTGGGGGGGTAAGGGGCAGGAAGGGGAAAAAAGAGGAGGGCAAGGAAAAAAATGAGCTTTGTGCTGCAGAACATGATGAAAAACTGGCCACTGAAGTGTCAGCTTGGAACACCCACAACTCCAGTACCAAAACCCAGTTTAGGAACTGTACACAGAAGTCCCTTTAATATTGTACTGGGGCATCGTGGACAGTGCTGTCCAACAAAAAGGGCTTGTGAAATGTGTGTTTTGATTTTTCATTGCAAGAGGAATCTGCTTTGATCTGTTTTCCAATGTGTTCAAATTATTCTTGCAAAGAGGTCTCTTTCCTGTGGTGCAGCCTAAGGAATGGCTGTTCGGAACAGAGAACACCAGAGTTAAAATCTCCCCTTACGTACACAGTATCCAGCAGTTTTGCAAACTTCCTACACAGTTCAGTCCAGTCCAGACACCAGTGCTCTGCAGAAGCAGGGAATGCCTACACTGGTTTAAGCTTTGATTCTCTTGCCAGATTTGCTAGCAAAGTTGCTGCCTGACTGCTTTTGTGGATATTTGTGAACTCCACTGGTTTGTCCAACTTAAGCAACAAGAGAGATTTCCAAATACACCTGTCAAGGCACCACAGTGTTTTCACTGGGAAGGAATAGGCCCCACATGCAACAGAGCTTTAACAACTCTGCAGCCTTGGTTACACCCAAGCCTAAAATCCTGTCCCCTGGCAATTCTCAGTACCAGATGCATTTGCAGACTGCATTAGCCAAGGGCTAAGGGACAACGTGCTCTCCACACCAGCACAGATAATGCTTCTTTTTAAGGCTGAATGCCTGAAATTTTAATGTCCCTTTCATAAATAATAGCAACTTTTTGATGCATGTTATCAAGTGTTTTAAAATAATATTAAGGCACAACTCAAACCCCTTTTTGAAAGACCAGGATCAAGATTACACACACAGCACCAGCATGGTCCTCTAACACGGGTGATTTATGACACAATCTTGACTGACAGAGCTGTGCCATCCTGATTTTCGTCAAAGTCTACTTCATCCTTCACACAGATTAAACTGAATTTGGGGACCTAATGAAGACCTAGTCAATTTTCTGTTTCATTTTGCTTATTAATTCTGTACAATTTAAATCCTGCTCTAGAAGTCTTAGCTTCTTCTGGGTGCTTTTTAGGTCAGAATTTAAGACAACAGTTCAAAATAATTTTTGCAGCAAGTACTCCTCCATGCAACAACTCTCTACCAGCTTCAGTGCAAAGTCATCTGGGTTAATTTGTGGCTGTTTAACATAAAGGCTCTTTCATTTGACTTAGGTGACTTTGCAATGAAGCGTAAAAGATCACTGCATGATCCATTCCACTAGGATGAGATGACACAGCTTTCAGCATATGGAAATTAAGAAACTGATAAGGAAATGAGGGAAAAGAAGGCATTATCTGAAGTACTGCAGCTGTTCCTAAACTGGACAAGTACATTCCATGCCAACTGCACTCAAGCTTTCTTTTCCAGTTGCTGCTCAAATTTAGTGTACCTTCATGGCAGCAGTTTCAAGAATCTGAGAACGGTTTGGGTTGGAAAAGGACCTTGAAGATCATCTAGTTCCAATCCTCATCAGAATAATCTGGGGCACATAACAGTCATTCCCCCATCTCTCCTTAGAGTATCTATCATTAAAAATATCATACTTTTAAAGCAAACATGGCCCTGGTTTGGGCCACAACCACAACTGTCCAGAGAGTGAGAGTGGTTTAGCAAAAGGCTTATGAGAAAATTTGGGTTAAGTGGCTGAACTAACCATTGCTGAGGAGCTCAGGGGAGAAGGCCAGGCAAGGAGGCCTTTTCCTTGTGCAGCATCCAGCTGGCTGAGGGTTCACACCTGCCTTGTTCCTGCACCTTCTTACCCCATGTCCACCCTTTGCACTCTGCAATAAACAAGGCAAACACCCAATTTCAAAATTACATGATTTCTTTAACACACTTTCCTCCTTCCTCCATTAAGTGGTCAGTGCTCTGTATGCCAAACAAACCACACATTGTTTGGTAGCTGTGGAAATTATTTCAACCTTAAACACTATCCTACAGTTTCCTCCAGTTTACCTGCTCCTTTCCATCTGCCTAAAAAAGGGAGATTTAGCTGCAGCATTTTCCAGATCTTTAGGTGCTTGACTTCACATCATCAAAGGTGATACTTTTCATGCATGTGTTTTTTAGCTTGTGTCCATTTACAGTGATGCATTCAAAACACTCATTGTTAGGATGTTGCTGTTAAAACATTACCTACCTCCAAAAATCTACAAATTACAACTCGTATTTTCAGGCCAACTCTCAAAATACTATTTTATGAGGCACAATTAAAATTCACTACATTTGACAATTATGACAGCTCTACAATCACAGTCTGATTATAATGAAATACAGAAATACTGACATGAAAAACTGAGATCCAATATTTCTAATCATCTCTAATATATTTATTTGCAGCAGCTTTTTATTGTTGTCTAGTAAAGTTTGCATTTCTGTTTAAAAAGGAATCAATTGTGCAAAGCATTCAGTACATTTGAAATTCAAACCCACACCCTGGGCAAACAAAAGGTGACTCAGTGAGCGGAAAAGCCAAGGCTACTGCCACACTACTTCTTCTGAGCTGCTTTTGAAATGAGAGTCCTGCAGCTTCAGGGAGATCCTGCGGGAGCTCCTGGAATACCAAAGCTGGGGCAGGAGAGGCCTGGATGAGTGCTCAGAAACAGGGAGTTGGCAGCAATCATCTTGAAGAGTGAGCTGCATCACTAATTAGGGAATTACGGTTCTGGTCAGTAATTATAGGATGCAAATTTTTGCTTTTAAGATCATTTCTGTTGCAAAGCCAGGAAGGCCCTCACACTGGTACACCTTTCATCTGTTAATTGAGGTCATTCTGCTCCCGGACCTCATCTTCAGTGCACTGTTTGAGTGGCATGTTACCAGAGCTGAGTGAGGAGTACTGATGAGCTCAGGCAACAGGCAATACCGTCCAGGGGGAATGTGGGACCCAGGCACAGACTCACTATAATTAGGGCTTTACAAAGAGCCAAGACCATGTGTGGATCATCCTGAAGATATTTGTTTTGATGTCTAATATCCTGCTGCGGCACCAAGGCAGCTTCCTTATCACAGCAGTTTGCTGGTTCCATGAAGTCAGGTGTGCACTCTTGGATAACACTCCCTTACAGATGCACCTGAAGTACATGAATTTCTCTTCTACAACCTTTTTCAATCACATAAAGGTTCCAAGTGAACCCTTCCACTGCACTGTATTTCCCCAAGGCCATTCATATAATTCTTTGAGGCTCTCCAAGTAAAATAAATTAATCCATTGAGAAGCAATTTAGTAAGCTAAGCATGAACATCACAGACCGACTTAAAATACACTTATGATTCCTACTGGAAAGAAATGGAGTTGTAATTGAAATTTTTTCATTCACTGTCCTGAGAGAGTGAGTTAATTCTATATGGGTGACTGGGATATACTGCACACACGGGGCTTAAGCTCACACACCGAGGAAACATATATCCATTTGAAAACAGATTTCATTTTGAGTGGGACTCTACTTGCAGACAAAAACTTTCAGTGGAGATTTTATTGATTCACACACATGAGCATCTCTCTATATCTCTGCAACCTACCTGGCTGTAGGAGAAGGGAGCACTCAAAATCAACACACACAGACCTGCTCCCAGGGCTGGGAAAGCAAACTAACAAAGACAGCATGGTAACAAGGTAAAGCTGAGAGAAATGACAAACTTAAGATAATTCAAGTATGCTTCCTACCTATAAGGAAAGACGCTTTATAAATGTTCGGTACAACTTCCAGCAAAGAAAGAGTAGCACGTGGTTTTGAGCAACAGGAGGAGACTCAGCAGTTTAACAGAGGGGGAATGTTTTAAGAGGTGAAAACCCCATTGTATATCTAAGGCAGTACCAGTCCATTCAGACTTGCCTGTTCAGTGAAGAGTTATCGAGCAGGCCAGACATTTGTCTGAGGCAGTAATTTGCCTGCCTGTTCCAGGACACCTGCAGGAGTTCTTAAAGCTTTTTATGAACATCTTAGATCCTGCCACCCCTAGAAACTGTATTTATCACTTTTCCTACCCTGCTCTTCAGCTGCAACACCGAATTTGCACAGAACAAGGGAGTCTGTAAATAAGAGCTCTGAAGGCCTACCTGAACAATGCATTTCAGCACCCACACGTGGGAATTGCAGGGCACCCAAAGCAGCACTGCAGCCACAGAACTCCAAAGGCAGAGAAATGGGTGCAGCACAGCACCCTTTTTTCTCCCAGGGTCAGAGACCACTGGGACCAGTCTGGGCTCAGCAGTTCCCCTAGTCACTGCATTAGACCATGAAGGCAGAAGCAGAGAAGAGAGTATTCCAAATAAATAAACAGAAAATATAAGACATATGTAATATACATAATATGTATGAATACATACTTATAAGATAAAACTGTAGTGTAAAAGTCAGGGTACATGAATAAGCAAGAAAAGAGTTTCTAGTGAGTAGAGACTGAAAGTTGGATGACACGAGTGTCACGGTGAGGGGGAACTGGTATCCATGTGGAAAAGAGAGCACTAAGTAAACAGATTCCAGTGAGATGGCGAACTGGGAGAAACATTTATGGTGTGCAATTTATCATGCAGCCAACCCATCTCACAGAGTGGGAGCATGCGAGAGGACCAAGAAGCACTGAGTCCTTAAGGGAGGAGAGCAGCACTGCAGACTGGCTACAGCTCCCTTCTCCTGTGCTGACACTCTACAAAGCTATTTTAAGAGCAGACAGCTCCTCACACCACCGTATTCCCTACAGTGTCTTGCTGAAGCAACTGGAGACATACTCACATCACCCTCCCTTAAGCATTCACCTGCCAGAAAAGCTGTGTCAGCTGAGCAACAGCAGCAGCTCCTGCCTGCAGTGATTTGTAACAAGCAGGACACAAACAGTCCTGGCACAGACTGTAAGACTCCTCATTAAAAGTCTTGTAGTTGGATTTAGTCAAGGGTTCCCATCTGTTCTTGCACTACAAAGATTCTTCAACTGTCACTAAGCCAGGGCACAGCAAATTTGCCTCCCAATGTCTGAATATAAGGATTAAGGAGCAGGATTTATTTTAAGCATCTGTGGGCCAGGAGAGGACCAGAAAAGCCAGAGGAACGATCCTTCATGCTCCCAAAAAAAAGCCTTTTTCAAGATGTCAAGTGCCCAGTGGGAGATTTTCCTTAGTGTCCCTGCATGGGAGAGAAGTGTCAAGCACAGCCCCTCTTTCCTCGCTAAGAGCTCACACTGTGGTTTGATTTCTACAGGTGTTAAAACAGAAGACAACTAGCCAGGATGGTCACTGTGCTTTGGCATCTGCTCCCAGGCTGATCTTTGGGGCTTCTCGAGGAGTTTACTGAGTGCAAACCCTGACATGCACCAGCCTGAGGAAAGGAGCAGAGGTAACACTCTCAGCTGCTTCCCCTCTTCTGCCTGGTAACAGCCAAAGGGAAAGAGACATTTGTGTAGACTTTGTAGAGCAAAGTCTTAATCTAAAATAAAGGTATCTCAAGGATAAGTGTGGGAGATTTGGGAATAGGAGAGTCATTTGTTCTTCACAGACAATTATTGGCTATGAATCATTTACAAGGAGGATAATGAGACACTGGAGAGTGTGATACTGAATTAAAAATTATAGTCCTGATCTTTATCCCTTTCCATTTTCCCCCTTAATAAAATTGCATGGGATTTTCCTAGACAGTAGAAGCCCTTGCTGCTAATTAAATTATCTTTAAACATTTGGAGGTAAGACTAAAACATTTGGAGAACTAACACACAGGAGGAGAAGGCAGGAAAATAGCAAGCCTGTACCAAGACATCGTTATTTCATTTTTTTTGCAACTATCAAATCCATTCCTAAATGAAAAAATACAGTTTCAGGAAAGGATTAGTTTTTTAATGTGTATTTTTATGGGAAAGCCAGACCAAAATATCTTGTTTCAAGTAGGTTGAATCAAATGAAATAGTTTCTGCTGGGTGGGATTGTCAGGAAGAAATTCTGGTTTGAGTCAGCTCAGCTGTGAACTGCTGCTTCGCACAAGCTGCAGGCTGGAACAGCCACATCCTGCTACCCCAGCACAGGATGGGCTCCTAGGGCTGACCAAAAGCTTCACCCAGTACTTTTTCCCTTGACTGCCATCACCCTATGTCATGGCAAGCAGTATGAGATCACCCACAGTGCTGCCACCAAAGCCAGCAGCTTGGCTGAAGGAGCTCCAATTGAGCCATAAGTAAAGCCAAAGAAGTCAATACTTTCATTTTTCCCAAATCAGGTTTTTAAGTATCTTAACTATTTGATAAGGTTTAGGAAAGAAGAATTGCTGAAACATCTCATTTTTCTACAGAATAGAAATGTCAGGTGTTACACAACTCTGCACTTGGCTACCAGTGCTTTGAATTACAGAACAGGGCAAGGTTATCACCTCCATCCAAAGCCATCAGTACACTCTAGATCCAATATATTAATCAGCTATTTTTCATCTTGTTATTCTTACTTGTTGCAATCCAGAATCTTCCAAAGTACTTACCTGTAAAAATATGCTGACTGATTAATAAAAATTTATTCCCTCCATTTTCCATTTTGAGCACTAGAGAGACAAATCTTTTCAAATTACTGTCATCAAGGCTGGTTTAACAAATTCTTTCTTAGGAGTTTTACTTTGCCATACTTTCTGCCATTCAGCTTCTCAGGCAACTTATTCTGGAGCCAGGATGATGACAAATACCTGCCCACTTAAACCCTCTTCCCCAAAATGCCTTATGTGCAGTGAGTGACCATGTCCTGGGCCCAGCACCGAGGTGATGAAAGCCAACACAGATGCTGAGACACTCCCAGGAGCTCTGCATCAGGTTTTTACTGCACCTGCCTTCCTATACATAACACAGGCAATAAATGAGATTCTTGTAGACAGACAATAGAAAGCAAACCCCATTCCACTTACAGGAGGGGGTGATATCGTGCAGATTTGCTCCCAAACCATACACTGTGCTTTTATTCATTTCCCTTCATGGAGACTGCAGTGAGGCACGGACTACACAGATGCTCTGATGCACACCTCACAGCAAGTGTGTGAGTTGAGAGAGCAGTGGTGCTGAGCTGGTGAGCAAAGGCAAGTCTGCAATGGATCGCTCAGCTGCTTTGCTCTGACAGTAAGCATGACAACATACAACTCAAACCATAAAACCTTCATTCTTCTCTGATAACTTTAAAGGAGATTAATAGATTTTTTTTGTTTGTTTGTTTTAATAAGGCTCCTCGTACACTGAGGTTTAGTACATGTGTAGTAAGTTTCAGCTCAGTGTGAATTTTTACAGCAAGCCCAGAAAATATGAGTTTACTGCCTAAATGGTGACAGAGTCATAAATGTAACGGAGAACAGAACTGCTGTAATTCCTGATACAAACCTTTGAATACGGTTAGTAGATAAAGCTTGCACCAAGAGTTTTTCTTTCACTTTTCATTCACCTTTTCTAACTTAGACTTCTCAGGGGGGTTCCTGTCACCTTGCTTTTGTCAAACAGACCTAGAAACACCTCTTCACTCATGGTGTGCTATTAACAACAGGTACAAACTATCAGGAATTCTGTGCTGCAGGGAACTAATGACAGAAGCTAACATCATTGGAAAACAGTTATTTCAGGGACAGCCTTGCACACATGTTGAGATTAATGAAGGAGTAAATTTATTATAAATTGAAAGAAATGCCAAATGAGAAAAGGTGCATGAGATTCTAGCTCAGGACATGTATGAGCTACTAACACAAGCTCTGAAGTGTGGTCTGATCTGACCCTCAACTGCAGCACTCCAAACTTGGCTGAAACATCTGACAACACCAACTACTTTATCAACAGTTATTTAACTGGTAGTTATTGTCCAAATAGCTCATGGCTTTCGTTACATTGCCTGCCATGTTTGGAAGATGGAGATGAGATAAGGAGACATATTGCTACAGGAAGATTTACTAATGGCCAGCTCAGGGCAGTGTCTGCACCATGAGCTGGCAATGCCACTCCTCTGGATAAACTGAAACACAGCAGGGGCTCCTCCTTGTCCATCCCCAGCCTCACCAAACTCCCACCCCAGGAAGATAAGACCATGTGATTGCTAACAGCGCCCAAAACACTTTGCAGTGTAAGCATCCAGCCACTGCAGCAAGCTGAGGCCAGGGGTTTATTTCAGATAAGGAAGCAGAAAAGAGACAGATAACCAGCGGGCAATGGGCAGAGCCAAAACTGGAGGCCAGGTTTCTCAAATGTGTTTTCTGTTAGGCTGCACTGTCTACAAGTGAAGGATTAACAATCTCATAATGCCACTTTTCTAAGCCAACGATGCCTTTTGTGGCTCTTAACCATCAGGGTTATTATCAAGTAAACTGTATTTGTCATAACCGTTCCAGTCATTCTTGCATTCAACTTTCTAGCATGCTAGTGCACTCCTGATAGAGCAAAAATATAATGTTCTTTGAAAGGGAGCAGTTAAAGAAAAATCCGATTTTCAGTTATACCCAGCTACTGTTATCAACCAATTCTGCCACTGCCAGCTCACTGCAGTTCCAGCTTTTCTATTGCTTTCTACTATATACTGCAGCAAAAATGCCCATTATTGTCATTTTGATACAGCCACCAAGTTCATCATCATTCAGCTATGCAGAATTCCTTATAAATTACCTGCAGCGACCTCTGCAGAATGAAAGACAGCTAGTGGCAAGTGAAACCAAGTGTTAGCACAGGGCTGAAGTGGTACCTCCCAAAGGATGCAGCACAGCATGCCCTGCTCTCACAGAGAGCTTGCAGCAAGATCCCCAAAGCCAAGTGGGTCCAAAATGCTGCTAGGCTGAAGGATTTCTTTTGAAACCTCCTGTTTCCATAAACTTGTGTTCCAAAACATAGCATTAACTTCACTGAGGAGGAGAAGATCCTGGTGAAATTTTTACTTGAAACACTGAATTTCATAATTCCTAAAATGCTTCCCTTGCTTTCTGAAATACTTCCCCTGACCCAATGAAGGTAAGAAACTTTCTGGCAGTGGTCCAGCTACAAAGCAACAAACTGCAGTTTTATGCACATATATTTATATATTGATCCCTATGTTTCACTAGGTTACGTATAATGTTTGCTTCAAAAGCAGTAATTTCCTCTGCCTTTGTCCACTTCGACTGCCTAGTAAGAGGAGGAAATTGAGCTCACATCTCTTTATCCCAAACACTGAGTTTTAGAGAAGCTGCCAGTACAGACTGGCCATACCCTAACACCACTCCCAGGTTATGGACAGAGACAAAACTCAAAGCTATGCTATTCCTGCACACCTGCCCAGGACCCACCTGAGCTGAACCAGTTCAGCTGAACCAGCTGAACCACCACAAACACCAGCAGGGGGAGAGGGTGAAGAACAAGTCAAGATCCACCTATGGAGTTTTTTTTACTTAAGCATTAAAAACAGAATTAAGTCTCCTGTAACAGTCCTCTAACATTTCAAGTGCCATGAGCTTCTCTCCCCTTCCTCTGCTTCACTTGGAATTCACATTTGTCTTATGCTCTATTTGCACCAGAATTTAATGCAAATAAAATCAGCTTATCCACTGGCCAAGATGAACACATGCCCTGTAAATAGCAGTCTTTTGAACTGGTTATTGAGAGAATTTTTGAGACTTTTCTTCATCTTCCTGCTCTTGACTCAGTCTTAAGGTGGCATTTAGAAGCACTGATTGTGACTTATAAGTACCAAGTGGTATTTAGCTGGCAATTACACTCAAGGACTGATTTATGTATTTATTTGTTTTTAACCTTGGAAACCTTTTCCCTTTGATTGTTCCCTGAAGGTGAGTGTCTGCCTGGCCTGCTAACTCTGATCCTATGGTCAAGCTGTTTTCAGTTACCACCTTCTAGTGCTGCCAATACACATCCACCAGACAAAATGACTGCAACTTTTTTATACTGCAAATCTTAATTTTCATCAGTCAGAACAGTCTATGCAAAGTCTCTGCAAG
Organism: Margarornis squamiger; assembly: GCA_035222235.1. NCBI lineage: Eukaryota > Metazoa > Chordata > Aves > Passeriformes > Furnariidae > Margarornis > Margarornis squamiger. Next base: position 183,233 of record JAWWTY010000158.1, on the reverse strand, counting down.
CCATTTTGAATTTAAGGGCTTGAACTCTTCACTCCACAGCTTCTACTGCAGGTTTCATGTCTATAAAGACACACTGATGACACCAGCATCCCAAGGTCTAAGATCGGCACAAACGGTCATGTTTTGCTGCAGGGACAATTCTATATTCTCACACTTTCTGTCTTGTTTGGGTATCTGTGAGGTAAATAAATGGAATTATTCATTTGGATTTCTTCACTTTGGTGTAAACTTCTTGTCTGAAGATTTCTGGCTGCTGTTACCTTGCTTTCTCTCTGCCTCCTTTGAGGATTTCTAAGTGATAGAAAATTGCAGGCTTGTCTCTCCTTACCCCAGTTTTAGTCTATTTCTTCCATCACGGTGACACCATTGCAGATTGCGCAGAGCACAAATAACAATTTTAATTGAGAGCAACAATGCCATCTCATTAAAGTTTAAGGGCTTCTGACAAAGATGAGGGAAGGCATTCCAGGCTCACCTTAGTGTGCACAGTCACTAAAATGACACTGCTGAGGACCGGGTCCTTGTTTTTCTTCTATGCTTTTGCTCAGAGGACTCGTGTGCCCCTCACAATGATTTGCCAGCACTGTCCCCTAGTAGCACATCCTCCTGCCTCCTGAAGCCTGTGGAGCAGTGGAAGCCTCCTCTTTGATGTTGCATGTGTTTTCCACTCCACTTCCACCTGAAGGTCTGCCCTTGTCTTTGTCCCCATGTGAAATCTGTGCATCCTTTTGCAAGTAGTTATTCTACTGAAGACCTCAGCCAGCTCAGGAGGCTGGAGAAGTGGCTGAGAAGAGTAATCCAGCCTGTGCTAAGAGATTTTTGTACTAGAGTCCCCTTGACAGGGGCTGGGATCATGGTTACTCCCATCCCTGACATTGGCTATACGTGTGACTGCCAGGTTATGCTGCCCCTTTATCAAGCTGGGCCCTGGTGAGCCCTCCATCCTCCACACTATGGCAAACACACTATTCCCTGTGGGTGCTGATCTGCCAGCCTTGAGAATATCTACTGTTTCTGCCCTGGCTTCTTTCCAGGTACAGGTATTTTCCAGCTCCTATATTCCCCACCTGGTGGCCTGCTAATCATTGTGTCTATGCAGACTTCCTTGACACTCCTTCCAGCTCTCTTCCCAGCCAAGATTGTCACAGGAAAAACGTTATATACATACACACCAGTGCTCCTTTTGGCTGGGAGAAAGTTAATTTTCTTCACAATAGCTAGTCTGGGCTGTGTTTTGGATTAGTGCTGGAAACAGTGTTGATAACATAGAGATGTTTTTGTTATTGCTGAGCAGAGCATACACAGAGCCAAGGCCTCTTCTGCCTCTCAGCCCACCCTGAAATAAAATCCACAATGAGGGGTGGTAAGTAGGCAGCCACTCTGGGCATCCTCCCTTTCCTTCCTGGTGAGTCTCCAAAATGGCTCATCCCCAAAGAGCTCTGCCAAGGTGCTGATGCTTCAGCACCCAGGAGGCCACAAGGCATCACTCATCCTCCATCAAGGCTGCACCTCTGGGAATGAGCACTTAGAGCACAGCCCCGTTTTTCACTACTTTTCCATGAAACCTGGACTATAAAAAGTCCTGTGTTTTGCCAGTCCTGACCCTGTGTTACAGTTTTGGTCAAGCCCAAGTAAAATGAAATTGTTATGGACATGTGTTATTCTTGGCTTCCAGTTGGGATATTTCATCCTATTACATTTTCTAGTACTTGTAAAATGATCATTATCACCAAATGAGATATACCACCTAATGGCTAATATCTAGCTGTCCGAAGCTACATAAGATAGTAAGGTCTTGACAGAAAGGAAAAACATAAATATCTTTTTTTAAATCTGAGAAGAGGAATTATACTTCACAAAACATATCTGAGGCAGTAAAGCCCTCTTGGACTTTGTTTGAGTGTAAGACCCTTTGTTTTTTTGCTGTGCCTATTTTTCTCCCTCCCCTTTCTTTTTTCTTTCCATCTAGGAGGTTTGGCAATGCCAAGACATCATTTTGCTCAAATAAGTAGTGAAATTTACAGTAATTTTCCAACTTAAGTTTATCAGCATTTCCCAACTTATATTTACTGCTCAGTTACTGACTAAATCTAAAGTTTGCTCAAATTTAGCTGCAGGTGAAACATGGAACAAAGAAAGGAAAAAATGGGACAGAAACTTCCTAACAGCTCCTGGCCCTGAATACAAAAGCTATTTCTGGTCTGAGAATAAACAGAGAGCCTTAAGAAACCTTCCATTCCCTCGCTCAATGGGATAAAATCAACTGCTTGTGGTGGCTTTTGCTGCTATTTTTTATGTTCAAATTAAGTGTTTCATTTTGGTTTTAACTTTATAGTAATGACCAACAATAAGAGTGAGAAAACACCATAAGGCACTGTCTGTGGACAGTAGAGTCTTGTTGCACAGCTGACCACACTGTATGTAAACCCAGCTAAGATTTCCATGGCTTTCCTTATCACAGCCGTGCAGACGGTTTGCCAAAGGCTACTTTAATTTCAAATACAGAACCATACACTTCTGACATACTTATGAGAAACATTCTTGTCATAATGCATCTCTACTTTTATATTTAGCATGCCAAACTGTAGAAAATAATTATTTAAAATATTTTATGCCTGCATTTCTGCTTGAAATCTAATCTCTGCAATGGAAATAGTTCCTTGACAAGGCAAAGGGAAGGTGGATGTCTTTGATATTCTCTCTGTCCTACTTTTAGCTATTCAAAATGTTTTTTGTGGGCTTATGGTTGGGAAGATGCAGATACAACTCAAACAGCAGATACTCAGTAGCTGAAAAATAAGAATGAAATAAAATAAGAGAATGTATGTAAAGAATAAAACCTGTTCCTGCTTAAATATCTCTCCTTGTTGAGAAGCCTAGGGATCCCAACCCATGTCATTGTACTTCTGAGATTGTACGCTGAATGTACCTTGGACTTCTGAGATTTTTTCCCAATTTGCTTTATTTATATCTACACTAACTGAATGGCAGAACATCAGGATAAATCTCAGGCTCTCTGCCATGAGTGGATTAACCTTCCTAATTACTGATCAATTTTTCTTTCAGCTCATTTCTCATTCCAGTACCCAGTGATTTCCCTAATTCACACAATATGGCCTTTAAATGTCAAATCACAAGCATGTGAGAAAAAAAGGGCATTTGATAAATCTAAAACTTATACTTAAAAACACTGGGCAGAAAGTGGCAGACCCATCAAACCACCCTCCTCCCACATTTATCCTTCCTTTTATTTTGTGCAGACACAATTAATCTCTTGCTGGGATAGCCAACTGGAGCATCTTTTCCAGCACCTTACTCTTCTGAACTGACTTATATAAACTGCTGAGAAAGGACGAAAAAAAAAAAACAAAATCCTAAACCACAAAAACCCCTCAACTCCCAAAAAAACCCCCAAACAAACAAACAAAAAAACCACAACAAACAAACAAAAAAAACCCACCAAAATCCCTCAGCATGAAGAGTACAGACAACTAGACAACTTTATCATTGTTGAATTCAATATATAATACAGGCTTTCCTTAATACAGAAAAACAAATAAATAAATAGAAAAATAGATAAAGAAAGAAAGCAACTGCACAAATCGTATCTCCTCAGCTCAACAAATAAAGTACATATTGTCCATTTTGAAAGACTTCGCAGAACATCCACTACCATTACCAAAAGTTACTGTCCCAGAACACTAAATTTTCAGTAGAAAAACCATGTATGTCAGAAACATTTTAAACTTACATTAGAGAACAGGAGCTACTACGTGTTGTCAGTTATTTCTCAGACATTTCCCAAGGATTCTGTCTGTATTCATTATATACCAGTTTATTCAAACTTTACTGTACCATTTTTCCCTTGTCAGTATAAGTGTTCTTTTTATTTTTGAGGATATTAATGATCTCTGGCTGGCATTTATTTCGGAACTATGATTTTCTCTGTTGTTTGTATGAGAAAAATTTCATTAGCATTTTCTGAGAACTGTAAGGTCATTTTGACAGTTTGTGTTTTCTTTAAAAATTGTAAGGAGAGACAAGAGATGTGAAAGACACCTATCCATTAGGTTAAAATTAACCACAAAGCATAGCAAGCAAAAGAAGATCTAACGTGATGAAAATTCAATTGCCATATACAAACTTCTCCATAACTTGGATAATTATAAAGCATGGGTAAGGGTGCAAAACAGGACCTCCTTTAGGAAATAAAAATAAACTAAAGAATAGGAAACAAGCTACTCATGGAAAAAAAGTCTGCTCAGATAGACTCTTTACCTGCAGGGAAGTAGGAGCAGCTATGCTGTGATTTAAAAGTGCCCTAAGTTATCAGCTCCAGTAAAACTTCCCGTGGGTGGGTCAGTGGGGAGGTATTTTGCTCAGTTTCTTTCCATGTGGATAGAGTGGGAGCCCTAGCCTCTCTGCCCACAGGCTCCCAGAAAGCCTCCAGTGTCAGAGGCAGCAGGAGCAGCACAGCCACCCTCTCACCCTCAGCCTCCCGCCTGCACACCCCATGGGGCAGGAATGCCAGGGCAGGAATGCACAGCTCAAAGAGCTGGGTGCCCCTGTACAGCAGATGTTAGATACGGCACCGCAAAGAATCAATACCCAGAGAGGTTAAAAGAAAGGAGAGAAAAATCACTGCTTAGAGCCAGTAAGACATTAAGTCCAAACTCAATTTGCTTTTGAAATTAGATTTCTCAAATGCAGCAAGTTGCACTTCCGCCAGCTCTTATACCCTGGCCTTTTCTTTCCACCTGCAGATCTTCTAGAAGTCAGCCAACAAAAGCAGCAGACAGCAATGCTGCTACTTCAGTTTATAGGCGCCAGTTTCCAATAACTCATTTATTGATCATAGAAGTGGTAAATGTCTGTCTATCCTTGAGAAGACACAACACAGAAGTCCTCACAAAATGATTAATGAGATAATACAGTCACCTCGCTAAAGCTACAGGAACGCAGAATATTTACATGCAGTCACAAGATGAATGTACCCTTCTTTCTGAGACTCTCTCACTTGGCTGTAACACTGCGACCTGTGAATCCCAACTTTGATAAATTAACATCCGTATCACAATCCACAGCAGAAGGGATTTGAAACAGCAGCATGGGGCCAGGTCTTGGGCATAAATCAGCCCGGATTCCTGGGCATCAGGAGCCAGTAGGTACTAGGCAGAAATCCTGCCATTATAAATTACTCTTGAGTTCAATACAGTATAAGCCATTGCCTGACATCCAAGGAGCTGTTCACACCTCTAGGTGAAGCACTCCTATTTCCACTATGCAGCACTTCACAGACACACTGCATGCATGAAATTACAAGTCTCACGGCAGATGAAGAAGGGAACAGAGATTTACAAAGCACGGATTTATCTTTTAGTATGGACAAAGCACTCTAGGGAATATTTCCATGTCAGCAGAAGAACAGGGTAATTTCACACATAACAGAAGACGTGAAGACAAAAGGGCTCCCAGCTCTCCTTTCTCCAAAAGCAGCCCAGCAGTGCAGGGCAGAGGAGGGAGGCACTGCCTCTACCTCAGCTCCGAGATACCTGCTGGAGCTCCTGAAGGAGCTCCCACTTCCCATTTATACAATGAGGAAGTATAAAAAATAAGGAATTTAAATAAATGTGACATTACTACTAAACAAAACCTTCTCCTTCACAAACAAACCCTTTTCAACATAGTCCATCACTGTTCTATATAGATCTATTTCTTTTGGCCCCTTTTACTTATTTCTAATTTATAGTCAAGCAGAATTATCTCCCAGGATTTGACATTTGTACTAAGGGATGGTAGGATTTTACTTACACTACTTTAAAGTAATCATCCTTTGTTCCATTTCCTGCTTCTGAAATGCAAAATTGCATCCACACACACACAGTCACATCACTGAGTGTTATCCATAACTGTACATTTTACAACCTCAGCACCTCCAGTAAAAACATGTTCCCTAAATCATATTTATATATATGTTCAATGAAGGAGGAAAGTGTCTGTACTTTAAAAATTATCTTCAGAACTTTGTTGGAAAGAACACCTAGACTGTAGTGCTTCTACATACCTCTGTGATTCTATAATATAGCTGGGTCATAAATTAATTCTTAATGGTATTTTGCTAAATTGAAAAAAAGACGGTTCCATTACTACAGACCATAACTGAAATCTCCTGATACAAAATGACTTCCAATTCAGATATAAAGAACAGAAAGACAACAGTTAAGCTTTAAAGTGGGGATATATTTGGAAGATATCCCATTAAAACAGTAGCGTTGATGGTGCTGAAAGGAATCAACTTGACAAACCTTTCCACAGACAACCAGTGGCACCTATATAGTCTTTGGAATTTTACTAATGGCAAATATCACTACATTTTGTAATTTAAAATATAATGTACCGAGATGTGTAGCACTACAGAAACTAGATCAGCATTAAGAAGGCTTCTCCATATATATCCTTCACTGGAATTAAAAGTGAATAGATACAATATATGAAAGTGAGTGCTAAGTTACCACCGCCATTAGTCTAGCCCTTTTGATGTTAAGATATAAACATACTTGTGGAGGCAAAGTGAGCAGAAACTCTGGAGGGAGCAGCTGTATTCCTGTTTGTCTGGCCCTTCCTGCCAGAAGCAGAGCACTGGCTGCAGAGAGCCAGTCACTAATGGGAAACTGCTGATATTTTCTACATGTCTATGGATTTTAGAGCCAAGCTTGAAATGCCTTGGGTCTAGTCAAAAGTTCTACATTTCCATAGATCAATTAAATCAAATACAGTATTCAGAAAATTTAAAGGAGTCCAAAAAACCAATCTTTGTACGTTTTTGAGAGCCTGACTGCAAAGTCAGAGAATAAAAAGAGAAGCCCAAGAGTCAAAGCAAAACAGCAGTACCGTGAAGTGCTTCAGAGTTACAGAGGGCATAGACTCAACTTCTGACTCCATTCAGAAGTAGCACAAATTTTTTCAATGCACCATGGAGGCAATTATAGTAAACTAATTGCTTAACAGAATGTCCAATTTAATAGTTTCTCTTAAATATGTGACTGAGGAACAGCAATGTCTAGTGCTGAGTGAAGGCACTGACAAGCAAAGCATATGAGGAATTTGGAGGAAGGAAGACAGTAAGCAAGGCATTTCAATATCAGGAATAAAATATTATAAAGGGAAAAACCCCACCTCAAACACCCAAAACACCCAAAACCAGAACAGACAGGAAAACGAGCTCATATGCTCCAGTAACAGTGCAAAAGCAGCTCACTGGGAGCTCACAAGCAGGATGCAAAACCTTATTTGGTCCTAAGACGAGACAGGGCAATCAGAACTCCACAACTAGAAATGCCCACTGCAGGAGTGACCACAAAGTAGTTAGAGGCATCCCCTGCAGGAGTAACAGAAAGAAAAAAAAAAAGAGGGAAAAGAAAATCCTTTGGTGATACTCAACTTCAGAAAAGCAGATTACATAAAAATCAGGAAACTTACTAAAATTCTGCTAACAATGACATTTTAAAGATTTGAATGCTGAAAGACAGTGATGAAGACTGCTGAAGGACGGCATGCTGGCTGCCCATGGAGAGAAGCTGGAGGACAAGCAGAAAGAATAGCTGAACTGAGGGGTCATTAGAAGCAAGATGACAGACTTAAAAAGCTGAAATTGCATTGAAATGAGGAAAGCATTAAATGGTACATAGTATTATTTAATGGTGCATCAAATGCAAAACCACACCAAGACAGGTAAAAATTCAGCTGAGCAAAAAGGAACCAAAACTAAAATGAAATTCTTCCTCAGAAGCACCAAGGCTCATTAAAGACACCCAACAGGCAGGGCACAAAGAGCACTCACAGGACAGGGCTGCCACGGGGGAGCTGACCAATTTCTTTTCATTAATGTTCACTGCGGAAGAAACTGCAGAGATACACCTGGAATTAGAGCAACTACAGCATGAGATATAGATTAAGTGGGCAAAATGAACAAACCCACTCACACTAAAATGTACCAGTCAGGTGAAGTAGAGACTCTGACCTGCTATGTACATAGCCACATGCTTTAATCACCCTGATACGTACCACAAGGTAAGAAGTGTCTGTATTAGATATAAAAATAGGAGCTGGGAGAGAATCAAGGAAATTAGTAGAAACAGGCAGTGATACAGGTTAAAACCAAGGAGGTCTTGCCTCACAACACAGACTAAGAAAATAGTTGGTAGATGCTAAAAGCTACAAAGGCTCACACTGATGGAAAATACTCCTGCTAGGAGTCAGCAAATAGATCAAACTCATGTCCAGCTCAGAAAGGCCACAGAGAAGAATTTAGCTGAAGGCTGAAAACAGGTATTTGCTTGGTATGCTTTCACCCTCCCTTGCAGATCTGTTCACAGCCACTGATGCAAATGGGACACTGAGCAAATAAATCTTGTTTTGACCCATTAGGGACAAGCTTTTCTTCTGGCATTAGAAGCGCTGAGCTGGCAAGGAGATGTCCCAGTCCAATCCAGGAAGCATACCAGACACTCAGAGATTCCTCGGGGGATTCCCACTGCTGGTTCCTAGTGCTGTGCTGAGCCCTCATGGTCATCATGGGACCAAAACAATGGCGCATTGCCTTTCCAGCATCAGCCCTAAATCACACTGGCCCTAAATCACACCGTGCTAAGTTTGGACTAAGAAGAAATAAAAATATCACAGCCCTAACATTTACATGTAAATGAAGCTCCAAGTTTATTTCTTGCTTTCCTCCTTTTGAAAGAACACCTGTTAAAATGTACTAGAGTCCATCAGAGAGCAGACCCCATATCCTTACTGTACTGAACCTAATCTTGTGGGGGGAAAAGTGTACTGGTAATAAATGTTGAAAATAAACTTTCATTTAAAAATGCAGAGTGTGAAAACCTGGCTGCTTGTTAGAATGCAATTTGTATGCAAATAAGGAAAAAGGATATAATATCCTTAACTAGGATTCACAATTAGAATTTGGAACATAATTCCAATTAAAATACAAACATCACAAGCACAAATAAACCAATTCCCCATATTACTAGACTTTTCTCGTTATTTAGAAGTCATTATTAATAAAAATAAAAGCAAATAATAATTGAACACAAAATTAGCCATAAAGTGTAGAAATAAATTTAAAGCTGAAGAAATCAGCTCCCTGCTCCTGTGACACTAACGAGAAAAGCCATCTGTAAACATAAACCATGGCAAGAATCAAGGTAAACCAGGTCCTGATTTATGGAAGGTTTTTGTCTTTTTCAGGAAGACATTACTAGCTCTTGGTGCACTGAGAGATCCCCACCATCCAACTTTTTCCACCCCTACACAAAACTGCTGCCAGTTCATGATCAGTAAAAAGGAATTACAAAGTAAGGCTCAAGTATTATTCATTCTCTGGTGCAGAATACAAAGGAGGTCGCCTCTTTGCCTTGAATCCTTCACTGTTTACAGGAAGACAGGTTTTCTCTATTTCAAAGACATTACTAACTAAAATAATCAAACATTGCACAATTATTTAATTCATGAATTACACATAATTACATTTTCAAAGTTCCTCAGTGAAGTGCAGAGTGAAGTTCAAGGCCAAAAAATAAGAACAAAATAAAGTCAGAGAGCTCAAAACGAGAAACCATTACCTCCTTCAGACTGACGTGTTCCACTTGTGCCAATGACTTTTCTCCCAAGCAGGGAACACACAATAGCAGCACCACACCAGAGAAATAATCACTCTTGATAAGAAAAACACTGCACCCAAAGGAGGAGAGAGTTTATATAAAATTTAAAGTGAGTCAAATTTTGAATGAAGAGGCAAAAAAAAAAGCAAAGGAAAGAATACACGACTGCTATAGAACAGCGCCTAGGATTGCTCTGAAAGCAGTAACAAACAAAACCATCACAAACAACCCAGTTCCAGAGTTACTTCAGCTGATGCTACGAACCACAAAATAAAGGTATATGCATACACAAACAGCTACAGAAACATAAATACATGTGTAAGATAAACTAGGAAGATCTTATCAGAATTATTCTTGATCAAATTATCTTCTGCAACAAGGCAGGAGATCCAACAACACACATCTCAGTGTCAGCAAATGGGGACAAATATTTCTTTTCATTTAAAAACTCTTGCAGCAATTAAAAAAATATAATTTTTAAAAAATTACTTTATTTTCTAGAAGCATCAACAGCAAATCCCTTGCCATGCCACAGAGCACATCCAGGCATCTCCAGGCACTTCATAAAGAGGCCCAGCTGACCAAGCCCTGGCTACAGGCAGTAAAGCAAAGCAGGCTCTCGTTCACCTGGCGAGGGAATTGATAGAGAAGGCAGCACAGAGCAGCCTTAATGTTTGAACACCTAAATGACTTCCTCTGTCACTAACCTGGTGACTGCATCACTGCTGCTCAGAACCTCTGTGGAGCCTAGTGGTGGGGCTGGTCCCAGAGCGGTCACCAGGGAGCTGTGCTGGGAGCGACCTCTGCAAGGTCACAGAAATCTGGCTTCCAGGTCTGCTTTGCTCACAAGATCCATCTTGCTGCACTGTTTGACACAGAACTTCAATACATGTCAAATATCCTAATGGTTTTACCCGCTGTCTTGCCAAATGCATGTTTGGCCATGAAGTCCAAAGGGGGAATTTTTTCTTTTCTGTGTAACGGGGATTAATAAACTCTGGTCTTTATATCAGGAGCTCCATTAATATAGGGATTGACAGGGTAGACCTATACAGGAACTATAAGAGGACTATCTGAATTACTAACAGGACTAAGTAAGTAAACAAAATATTTTGGGGAACAATCTAGAAACAGCAAAACCTATGTAAGGTACAGAACTAACCACAGGTTCCTGTGCTAAGCAGCTCTGTATATCGGTCCCATAAAAAGGATCAGAGCATCATTTTGTTTTTCAGAAATAGCCAATTTAAAACTGCCCTATCAAATGCAGAAGATTGAAGAACTGTTTACTGCTTTTTTAACTCCCAGCTGCATAACCACAAACCTGATTTTTAATATAGACCTGCATAACCAAAAATGAACTCTAAATTAACATTAATGGCTTTTTAAAGTGCTTTAGAGAAACTTTTGGTGAACTGCTTTGCAGTCACTAGAAGTAGTGTAAAAAAATACAGCATTATTTGTTTTATTTTTCTGTACCTAGAACACTTAGTTCTATAAACATAATTTTGAAGACTCCTTGTGATCTGTGTGACCTTGTCTTTGAGGCTTTACTGGCAGGTAATTTTATCCCACCTAGCTAATTCTTATTATATCATAATTATGTTATCACATAGGATCTCAAATGAAATTAATGAAATACTATCAACCCAAGACAAGAGCTATGAGAACCAGCAGAACTCTCCCTGTGAGCACTTGCTTTTACTATTATTAAGTCCCATCACTTAAACTCCCATATCAGGTATCTAAAGAAATAAATAAAATCAGGAAAATGAAGTTCAATGTACAAATGTTTTGATTAAATGCTCTCTGGTTAGTTTTTTCACTAAAAGCTCATCACGGTCCTCTGTAGCCAAGAAAGAAATAAATTGAAAGTGGTGGAGGAGATAAAAAATAGAGAAGATAAATTAGGATGGCAAAGAACAAAAGCACATTTCTATCTGCCTGACTGGTCTCAGACAAATAGGAGAAAAGAATTACTCAAATACAATGAAATTCTTACTCAAGATTTACATAAATAAAAGCTGTTAAATGTAATTATCTGTAGAAACATGAGCACACCAAATATTGATAGTCTGGTTTTGTTGCTAACAAGAGGAAGATGCAAAAACTGCAAAGCCTTGATGACCTTTTCAGAATTCTGTTCCCATGAGTCGGAAATCTTATTAGGTGATTATTTTGTTTCTTTTGAGTCTTCCCACTACTCTGCATAGACCAAAGTCTCAGTACAAATACTAACACCACATCAGTTCTGCCTCACTGAGAACCACCTATGATATTGATTGTAAAAAACGTGAATAATTTGAGCAGTAACAGCTAAAGAAACCTTCCATGTAAACAAAATGGATATCTGTTGTGTGCACTGTTAGTTCTGAGCAAAGGGAAGAGTAAAAACTTTGCCATCACACCTTGCCATTGGGTTCACATAAAGCTCAACGTGTCCGCTCAGGGATAACCCACAGTGGCTCAAACCAGTCACTACAGATGGAATCTCTGCATCAACCCACTGCTGGTTGGCAATGGGTGGCCGCCCTCCTCATCACCCATTTTCCTGCTGGTCAAACCCATGTCTGATGTCTTGGTCTCTCAGGAGAGACAAGCAGAACACACCTTTCTCCAGGCATGTATTCAAATACACCCTCAGGCTCAGCTCAACCAAGCTCCTTGTGCAGAGAGATGCCCAACTCGCACCATCCCAGTGGATGTAAGGCATGGCCCAGTTACAGCAGGGTTCCCTCGAGCTGGGATAACAGTAACAAAAGGGAAAGAGAAGGCAGAAAAGCCAGCAAACCATTGCAGCCTTACCTGAGAGAAGGCACCTGCTAAGTCTCAGCAATTCAAGCCACTTCCCCTTGTGATGTTGCATTCAGATCTCAGGATCGTTAGGTGATAATCATTCCCTCTAAGTGCACTACATGAAAAAGCTTGAAACATAGCCTAAAGACATTTCCTGAAGGAATAGTTTGGAAACTGTACCCTGTGCAAGTGTTGGTAAATGTTTTAGCAAATGAGTATTACAAAAAATTTAATTGTTCTCCAAAGAGTTGCATAATTTTATGATTAAAGTCACTGAAGTGTAAAATGCAGAAATTGTAAATTTAACTTAAATACTGTTTAACTAGCACCTTCACCATGGAAGAGAGGCAAAAACAGCTACAGCGGCTCTGCCTTTCCAAAGAAGAAATAAGGAATAGCCCTATTAAGGGGGAAGAAAACATCAAGGATGCCACTGAGGATCTCTCAAGGTCACCAGCCTCACTTTGCTACAAATTCAGACCCCACCTTAAACCTCTCCACTACTACCACGTTAAATAGTACTGGCTCTTTGCTCTGAGATCTCTGATTTTCAGCCTAGGCTTTCCAAACATGGGCTATATCTGTCCGTGGTGTAATTGCTCATTAAAACAGATTAACTTCAACCAGTTAGATCTGACTAATTTAATAGCTGTCTACATAGAAACATACTAGTAACCTTAACTGCAATTATGATGCTGCCTTACAAAATCTGTTAGATTCCAGACATCACCTCTTACAGTGTATCAAGTGTCACTGTTTCTGTGGCAGGCAATTTTTTAACCCTCAAACAGGAATGCACTGTATTTTCTTTTTTAAAATGCTTCAAACATTCAGAGTAAAACACCAGCAATTTTTATGTATCTTTTAGATACTTTCTGAACACTTATTTCATTATGTTTCTGTGTGAAATAGAAATTTCCAGAGCATCCAAAGATTTGTTCTGCAAGTGAAGGAAAAGGAAAAACAAAAAAAAAAAGAAAAAAAGGAAAAAAAGGAAAGAAAAAAAAAGAAAGAAAAGAAAACTAAAGAAAAGAAAACCCCTTAGGTTGCAGTGTGACCTTCACTTTATAATCTAGGTTCTGAAAATGCTATTTAGGAATATTCTTATCACCACCTAGAAAAATCTCTATAACAGCCATTAAGTGTTCTCCGACAGCTCTTGAAATAGGGTAAAATGTGACCAAAAACTGCATATACCAAAAGGGTATCTTTATACAGCACGAATCAAAGGTTGGTTCTGTAAGAACTCAGGACTAACTGTTCCAAGAGCCAAGCGGATTTCAATTCACATGAAGGAATAATCCAGTACTGTCTTAACTTCGTATCTGCTGACTGAATCCTACAGTATCATTTCACCAGACCGTAATGAAAAGCACATCACATTCATACTAGTATAAATATATGTATATTAAATACAGATTTAGTGAGATACTTCTTAGTTTTCTCATTTTTATGTGGCAAGGTTTGTTTTGTTTCAAGTTAGTTGAAAGTGACCTGTAGAGTAAAACAAGGCTTAAATGCTTTCCTTGCATGTGCTGCTTTTGCTTTCCCTATTAAACTGTCTCTCTCAACCCATGAGTTTTCTCCCTGTTATGCTTCCAATTCTCTTCCAATCCAACGAGGAGAGAAGGAGTGAGTGGCCATATTGGGCTGGGGTGAAACCACGACAAGCAGTAAGTGTTTTTCCACCTAAAGATGTTATTTTAGAAAACACAGTTAGCTAATACTTACTGATGTGAACTGCCATTATCCTAGCAGTTTATAGGAAGATTACAAATTCATTTCATACCTGTTGCTCCTGAGATGTAGGTTTAAATATATAAAATGACAGGAAGACTACATTTTCTAAACCACAAGGTTTTATTCTGTATTTTGAAGAAAAAATTGATTTTATTTGTTGAATCTAATGAAATTTGGAAAATGTAGTGAGAAGTGAAAGTTTACTCATGTAGTTGCTAAGCAACAGGCTCATACATAGCTGACTGATCACTTCATATAGGACTTTTCCTATCAGCAAATTACCTAGCTGAAGGTAAAACCCTTCCTGGTTTCCTCTTCCAGGTTTGCAACTCAAATTATTTAACAATATTTAGAATACACGAGGCATTCCAAATACTTTTATTATTTCTGCTTAAATATTTAAAATAATCTAGCAGCTTTTGCAAGCAGCAGCATCCATTTCATCCTGCAGGAGACATTCCCAGGTTGAATATCTAATAACAGGGCTCCTCTGAAGCCACTGATCAAGATTAAATGGACACTCCAGGTAACTCCTGAAGAAGTCATATATTAAATTTTGCCTGGCTTCCAAAGCACTGCTTCACCCTTAGGGCACAGCTGCCTCTAGAATAGCTAAAGCAAGGATTCTATTTTCAAACACAAGACCTTTCACAATCCTAGGACTGGCAGTGGTGTGCAAGGACTGCATTCAGCCACGTGGTCACCCCTAGGAGGACAAAGCTCCTCTAACTTCAGAGATATATTTACTACGGACAGTTAAAATGCTATGTTGGATCAGGGATAAAGACCCTCAGTCATGAAGGGACAGGGTCTGATTGTGTTGCTTTACCCACATGCACAAGAATCAATTGAAGAATATTTAGCTAAGTTAGTTTTGTCCAAGTCACCTGATGGTCCTGCTCTTAGCCACTGCCCATGACATAAAATGCTAGATGAAACTTTCTCTGCATCTTTAACTCCCCACCTTCACCAGCCCCATCCCAAAATAAATGAACTATGTAAACTTAACCTTCCACAATATTTTGAAGGTACAGGCACTGCTTTAAGGCAACTACAAATAAGCAGCCATGTAACACCAAATTAGTCTTACTTTTCTTCCTGGAAGGAGCTCTTGGTTTTGTGGAACCCACCCTGAAGTACCCCCCTCCTCCTCAACGTCCCAACGAGAGATGTTCTCACAAACACACTAAGGGACATTATCTCCGTCACCATGAGAATGCAACTGCACGCACCCAACTGGAAATCTACCCCCTGCAAGTGTTAAGTGCAGTTCAGGTGCAACCCCATATGCAGTTAATGCTATTTAATATTTCCATTAATGATTTGGACAATGTAGTAATGCAAAAAAACCAGGCATCTGGTGGAAGACTTCACATGGAAAGGAGTTGCAGATATCTGGAACAGAGCAAAAACAGTTGTGAAAAAGCTTTCAAGAATAATGAAATGTGAAAACAGAAAAGAACTAAACCAAAGGCTTGACATGGATTAATTCCATAAACGCCTTTCCGCGTTTAGTAGTATTTGAACACAGAAATGGAGCCTCATTTAATTTCTAGATGCAAACGTGGCTCTGCTTGGCACGAATTCAAAGGCTATATGCAAATTTTGCATCTAGCTTCAATTGCTCTGGGAAGCCAGGAAAAGGATAACTAACACGAGACTGGAATCCATATTCTGTAACCCTCTTCTGGTTGAAATTGTTGCAGGATTTAAAAAAATCAATCTTCTCCAAATAGCTTAATTTTGCAAGTATAATTGCGTTTTGGTTTTGATACTAATTATCCACTTTTGATTCCCAAGATAATTCCATTTCTTCATAAACTGTAATAGAAGACAGTACACAAAAGCAGTAGAATGTGCATTTTTTTTGCCCACCAGAAAAGCCACAAATAACATACTGCTCACTGCAACATTACTGCTGTGATCAGGGAGTGAGAGAGATGTTTCTTTGATATTTTAAGAAAAGGTAAATAAATCCATATGGAACTATCTTCCATTTCACCCAATTTAAGGACAGTTAGGTATTTTTTTCAGCTTACTTTAACTTTTTCTTTTTCTCCTACTGACTGTTCTGTCCTTCATCAGCTCATGCTGGATTTTTGCACTCAATTTCTTTGAGGAAAGTCAACAACCTGACACAACACTCGCCTTTTCTCTCAATATATAATGAAAAGACATCATGAGTACTTTCTATTTCAGCTGTAAGTAGCTGCAGGTAACAAGTGAGTCATCAGCAATACCATTATGTCAAACAAATGACATCTGGTCACACTGCACTGTAATTGTTGACATTTCTCTACAATATTAAATCTAGAAGCTTAAGTCAAGCTCCTATCCACTTACTTGCAGCAGAAAAAGATATTGCACAGTATAACACAGTAATGCTTAAATCATCCCAGAACACAAAGTTTGCCCACTCATGCTCATTACTGTCCATATTCCTACAAAGGTAATCAGGTGATAACAAGGAACTGGCAAAGCAACACAGACAGGTCCTAATAGTATTTGCCACAGCAGCTACTACAATTAAACAACCACTTGGCAAGACAACATTTGAATACTTGCCTAGACACAGAAAATACAGAGCATTGTAAGGCACTGGGTGGCATGATCATCATCATCCAGTTCTTGTAAAGGGCTTTAACTGGCAGTGCTACACTGGAAAAGGAAACCTAATTGCTTAGGATATATGGCTGTCATGGCTCACTTGCCAGCAGGCAAGATGGACTGGAAGAACTACAGGAACATAAGAAGTCACTTTTCTTGTTATAAATTAAGGTTAAAAGTTGAGGACAAAATATTAGTTTGAGTGCATCAACTGCAGGAAAAACAAACCACATCTAAGTAGAAAGTTGACCCTTTCCTATTCAGGCCAAATGACTTGTGCAGAACACACTTTTATCCCTGAAAATGAACACTCCCTCCGCCCCAGCACCACTTAGGTTTTACATCTTATGACTCATTTCAGGGCCACTGAAAAGAGCCATAGAAATGTATCATGAAGGTTTGCGGGGGTTGTCGAGGCAAAGGACTGGTGCAGCTTCCGGCAGGTGAATGATGTGGGCATCCCTCCAAATCCCAGCCTCAGGCTGAGAGGATCAGGGATCTGACAGGGGAACACAGGTTTGCTTCAAATTCAATTTTCCCATTTTCACAGTGTGTATCAGCAAAGATAAAAGGTTAATCATACTACTATATTTACTCCAAAATCTCTATTTGCCATTTATTTACTGCCTGCATTATTTATACTGACTTAGCAGTTGCAGAACATTTCCACTACCTAAGAAGCATAAAGAGCAGTACAACCATGTTCATTAACTCTGTCAAAAATCCTCCTCAGACCATGCTCGGTGTCTCTCTGCAAAGCATACAAATGAGGTTGGGAGACTGGAAAAACCAATAAAAAAGTCCAATGAGGAGCCAAAATCATCCTCTAAAACCCAGATTCCTTTGAGTTTGATATGAGTAAACCAGGTGCAACCCAGAGTCCACTTTGTAGTGACAAGAGGGAAAACAAATCAAGAATTTTGAGTTCAGATGTATAAAATAACTGAAGATTTGTTCATGCAGTTATCTCTACATTTTCCTCTAACTTCTACAGACTAGCAGTTATTTTGATGTAGGTGGGTTGACTTCAAAACTTTTCTCACAAAAATGATTACATACTACTACTTCACTGTTTTTAAATCCCTATGAATTGAGTTAGGAACATCTCCCTAAAATTACAGCATTAAATTTTTATACTTCGTATTTTAAAAAAAATAAAGACAGCAGGTCCTAAGATCATTTGACTGTGACAAATTGTCTCTTTCTGCTCACTTGAAATTGGCCTGTGAGACTTATCAAATCCCCAGCTTTGTTACTGCTAGAAGAATTTATTTAAAAGTGCACACTCTCATTATATACTTAGAGAGAGGTATATTTTAGGATTATGCAAGTGCTTGATAGATAATTCGTTCTGTCTTTTTGATGCATCTTAAGTTTTCAGAGAAAACAGAAATATTTAAACTGCACAAAAATGGGAGTAATCTTTATAAAACAATAGTAGAAGGCCTGAATACAACTCCTAATTTAATGAATGTGACCTTCTTAAAACTGTCAGTCAAAATTAATTTCCTACAAAACACAACAGGAAGGACCCTTTTGAAACATCACTGGTGCCTGTGTGTCTGTAGGGATCACAGCACAGCACTGTGGACAGACCTCTGCTAGTAAATAAGTGAATCCCAGGTTTCGGACAGCAAAACAACAGGTCATTTGCTCCTAGAAAACAACTGTGAAACCACAGCAGGACTGGCATGAGGCTTCCCCACGGTATTAGGTGCCCAAGGGGATGGCAACCAAGCCCTAGCACAGAGGGCTGCCCTGGCAGCACCGAGGCTCCTACCTGAGTAGCACCTTTCAGCTCCGTGGTACCGATACATTCCTCAGATCCAGCACTAGCAACGCGGCTTAAAGCAAGGCATCACAGCAAACCTCTTCATGTGCTGCAGGTACAAAACACGTGATGAGCTCCCTCCCTGCCTGCTCAGCAGGAACAGGATTTTTAGACTTTAGCATCAAGCACAAAAAACTTGCCAGAAGCACGGGCCTGCTTTAGAGAAGTTAGCTCCTTTGTTCCTTGTACAACTCCTGCAAAAGCACTCGCCTCACAACAAGCTTTTAAGGAAGGAACAAATGTCACTTGTTCCCACACAGCTTGTCACTCGTCTGTGCAGGTGGCTGCTGTGCTGGTCTCTGTGCAGGAGGCTGTTTTGGGGGCTGTGGAGGTGTGTGCTAAAACCATCCCTGGGCATCAGCCAGCAAACTCCTGCTGGGTTTATCCCAGGGTGCTATTTACATGAAGCATCCTACAGAGATGGGAAAAATCCTCATTCCAGCCACAGATTCCATCTCCACAGAGACACACATATATTCTGATCTGTCCAAATATATATATTTATAGCTTTGAGTGGTCTCAAAAATATCAACTGTTCAAGAAGGCACACTGACACTGTTTAAAGAAAAAAGTTTAAAATCTTAGGAAAGGAGGTAAGATTTGGAGGACTGGTAAAGCATGTAAAGCATGTCTGTCTGGAAACAACTTTTTTCTAGAAAAAAGTCTTCATTAAAAAAAATTCTGTCTCAAAACCTATAGTGATTGGATGAAGTAATAAGCACACTTCCGTCAAAGTAACACAATCCTTTTTTTCAGGAGTGCAAATTATTTACAAAAGGCAGTTTTGGACAAAGATCTTGAGAACTTTCTCATTTCAAGAAATGGTACCAGGGTTAAGCTGAAGTTTCAAAGAGTTCATTTTACTCCACAGAAACAATTACTTGATAATAAGCTAACAAACACTTTCAAATATCTAGTAGGATATAGAATATCCTTACAACCTGTACACAGAGTCCTTACAGATTTATCAAGAATGTAACAGTTCTGGATTGGGGAATACAGCAATCATGATAGAGTAAAAAGGAATTCTGGCTTATTTAATACCCTTTGTTATAGGTTACAGTTTTGTTACAACTGGGCTCCAAAGGGAACGTCAGAAGTACTGTGCGCTGAAAAAATGGAGTGAAAACCAATTTGCTTGGTGGTCTTAGTACTTGTCACTGAAGCTTCCCAAGAGCTTCCATGTGCTGGAACAGCCATGTAAATTCGATAGATGTGCACAACTTTTGCCTTACCCTGGGTGTTCAGCTTGCCTTGGAGTGCCAAGTGAGCCCTTTAGCCTCCTGCCCCACTCACTCTCCTTTCGCTTCAGGTTGCACACACCACCTTGGGAACAGGAAGACACAACAGCAAGCAACCATAAATGCCAGCAAGAAGACAGTGCTTGTCCCAGGAGAGTCCACCACAGCTAATACCCCAGAACTCACATGCTGATAGAGAAGGTTTGGAGAACTTAGTAGCACAGAGCCAAGCATTTAGCCCTATAATTAATAACTGTAATTAATTATAATATTGCATCCCAGAAATGTTTAAGTAACTAACTGCTATAACTAAATCCTTATTAAGTATTTAGTTCTTGACTGTAACCATCATCAACACACAGTAAAATGACAGCCCTAAGCAGCACTACAGAGGAATACTGAGTAGTGTAGAAACATTGATCTGCAGTTTCTTTTTCTTACCTGTTATTTGACAGACAAGGGATAATTAGTCATTTTCCACGGCACTTTGGCTGCAACAACAACCTATGTGAAAAACCAGTGTAATGGAGTCCTCTTTATGCCAAAACAGTGTGCAAAGCCAAGGTGATCAGTTTGTGATGGCATGTTTGCTTGGTATTTTAAGGAAACTACTTCCTAGCCCAGGATGTGCTGCTCCACAGAAACCTTTCTCCATGGAGAAGCATAAGGAAAACCCAGTGCAAAGGAGGTTTTGTGAGAAGGATGCCCAGAACAAAGAACAAGGGACACCTTCTGGAGCCGAGATGCTCCTGGGTACTTCCTTTCCTGAGACAGGCTGAGCTTTTCTGCCGAGTTTCCAAGATGATCCTGGTAAGAAGCAGACAGTAAGGTACCACATGCTTACAACAATACCTGTCAAGCTAAATGTAACACAGACATATTGAATTTTGTAAATAAACACCCCAACAGATTCTCAAAGCTCTTTGTGTTCAGCAGTGCACTGGTACACACAAACGTGTTTTTCTGGGTGCTATCGAACTGCCAGTCTCCTGTATTGATTTCATTCAGTTTTACTGTTCTGCATCACCACCCCTTTTCCATGCTCTTGAACATATTTTAAGATGCCACTGAGTTTCATTACCACTTTGAGGGGTCTAAACACCATTTGTGAGCAATGAATGTTGAATGATTGATTCCCTCTGGCTACAGAAATTGGCAGTGGTTCAAGTCAGACCAGAAGTTCAGAATCACCTATTGATAGCTAGGAATTTTTTGTTAGCTTACATGCACATCTTTTCCCAACAGGAACAGCTGGAATCTCACCAGTTACCAAGTAATGTTGCTCAATTCCCACTGAAGGCAAAACTGCATTTACAAGTGTTTGTTAACCTTTTTACCACTCCTCCCTCAACACAGAGCTTGGCTAGTTAGTTGTGACAACTTTTGCTTTGCTGTTATTCTTGTTTGATATTTAGAACACATGCTTTACATGTTACACATCAATTACAGTTTATTAGGAATAAGTGTGAACTATCCATTAATGCTCCCAGTTCAAAACTCCATTTAAAAAGTCTCAGTTTCTGAAGGATGTCAATCACCAACAACATGGTAACATTTTCAGCAATCCCCCCCACTCATCACTAAGATTTTTTCCATGATCTGTGTGTTTCCTAGCAAGTGAGTAATGAGTCATAAGCAATTTACTGACCCACATTATCAAAGTAACACTGAAAAGTCTAATATCATTACATCTGATTTGACAAAAAAGGTTCGACATTTCTGACCTATATAATAAAAGGGATCATACTTTCTGATGTTTCCCAGTTTTCCTAGTTAGCACAACTACTTATGTCAGAGTATTTTCTTTTAGTTTATGTCTTTTTTTTAAAGACTTTTAATTCCTTTCTCATTTCTATCCCCTCCCCGGCTCACAGGGAAAGCAGACCTGACATCTTCCTCCAGGATTAACCTCTGTCAAGCAGTTCCAACCACAGTACACTTCTAGAAGAACCACTAAGCCATTCAAAGACAAACTACTATAAAACAAACAAAAAGGCATTCACTGAAAAGAACATATTAAGAAAATTCTCATGGAGGCAGTTTGTGTCAAGTAAATGGATTTGTCTCAGAGTTACTGTTTCTTTTACTCTGCGGCAAGACTTCCAAGAACTAGCATTTGCCAAGTGCATGTATTCCCTTTTCAAATCCTGTGCCAAGTGCCCTAAATTAGCATCAGTTATAACCTCTTTGCAACAAACAGCAAGTGGGACAAGAGCAGAGGAGCAGCCACACAGTGCCCCCCCTCAAACTCCTATTTCCTATCCTCATCTGTGGACCCAAATGCCCTCCCAAAGCCATTAATTAAATGGATACATCAATCTGGACACAAGAAGGGAACCTGCAGTGACAAAGGAGGAGCAGGTTGAAATCACTGTCTGCCTCATGAAACACCTGCTGCACCATGAGGCAAGGTGTTGGCACCACAGCAACTGGACAGACTGGGTGAGAATACAGCTGTAAAATGTTTACAGAGAATTAGAAATAGCCTGATAGAGATGTAGCAGAGTCTTGTCCACATACCTTTAGAACGACTGAACTAAATTCCATTTCAGGAAAACCTAATATTGAAAATTAGTATCAGAGGTAGTAAATGCTTTTGCCAGCAAAACCAAAAAAGCAGAACTTGTTGTATCCTTTCATGTTTTTTGTTTTCATTTAAATGACAAAATAGGCTTTTCAAAATCTTTTAATTAGAAATCATTCAGCTCATCCAAAGTGCCCATGCTCTCTCCCAAAATCATCTACCGACACAGCTCCTCCAGCCAGCCCTCCAACCCAGAACTGTTCACTTATTTTTATTAGCTGTACCCTGAGCTCAAATAGCAGGCTTGACACACTCGCTTTAATGCAGCAGATAAACTCTGGGATAGGTTTTCTATCACACTAAAACCAGTGTGCCATTGCAGGAGTGCAGTGCTGGAAGCTGGAGCAGGAGAAGGGAGTAGCAATCACCAGAAAAACCCTTGGAATATCTCTGTATTGACTGTTATCATACTGCTTGCAACCCCTCTGTTACTGTGTGATTAGACAGGTATACAGAGAATTCTGCATGGTAATTCTCCCACCTCTGTGGACAGAAAACACAGGAAAAAAACTTTTCCCACAAAGTTCAGGCTGTATCTTTGGTCTCACTGAGTAGCCCATAGAGAGAAATACTCTGTCAAACTGATGTGACATCTAAACCTACACAGGGAAAGTGATTTTTAAGGAATTTGATATGTTCAACAGTGTGAATCATTTCAAAAGTGTGATAATAAAAGTGGGCTGAGGAAGCAGTGTCTATTCCTTTCATGGATTTGGTACCATGAAAGAAATTTAAATACATTAAAAATACATTAGTTACTGAGAGAGAGATAATGAGCTGATCAACAGCATAAAAATAAGATATTGCAGCAGAAATGTTCTCTGTGCAGGAGGAAAAAAATGAAGGGGAAAGCCTCACCATAGTATAATGAATGCATCAATCAACACAATAAGAGATTAGCAGTGGGAGGGGAAAATAGAGGAAATTAGGAACTCTAGAAGGAATAAAATGTCCAAAGTGATGAATTCTCTGGATACTTACTGTCCCTATTATTCCTGTATTTATGTGTTTGGCAGAATGCCATGCAAGAAAAGCATAAATCCCCACCAAGATCTACATAAAAGGAGAGGATTAAAAAAACCAAACCAGAAAGACACAGGATGCAATGAGAAACAAGAGCACTGTTGGTGGGAAGAAAACTTAAAAAGCTGCCTTTGAGAAAAACAAAAATAACCCCTCCCCACAAAACCCAAACCATGCTGTTTCTGTTGAAACTGCAACAGCAACATCTCAATTATTCACAGAGGGAACCAGACTACCAGGGTAAGGCTGAACTGCAGTCAGAATTAGAAATCTGACAATATCCTCATGGAATGAGACTGAAGTGATGTTATCACACATTGTATGTTCTATATACCCTCATTCTTCATTTTAAAAAAATTCGTTAGGGATGCTACCAGAAGCAAGCACTGATCATTAAGTGAGTCTGTTTGGAATTTCCAGCCAAAATTCTCAGTGCACCAGCTGGAAACTTATGAACTGCTTTAAATACCTAGCAGGGTGTTGTCTCCAGGAGCTCCCTTGTAACCCAGTTTCTGAGATAGGCAATTTTGTGGCACTCAAGAGTTTTCTGAAGGTATCCACTGTAGGAACAAAAAAACCCAGTTCCTGAAAAAATTTACTCATCTGACCTTGCAGTTGTGTTTTGCCTTAGCCACTCAAAAGTATCAAAACCAGACCTTTACAGTACCAAAGAAAACAGCTGCAGAATTAAAATTTCTCAGTGGATCACCACTCACAAACAGTCCTTACAAAATAAAGCTCTTCTCCAAACTGTACTGCAACTTTAAAAAAGGATAGGAATCTAGATTTAAAAAAGGAACAGCAAACATGAACATTGTCAGATTAAATTTTTTTTTAACATCTTATGAATACCCTTAAGCATGATTTACCCAACAAGATGAAAGGAAGGTTTGGAAATTCCGCAGACTAGATACAGACATCAGTGCTGCTCAGGTGATGTTCAAATGTTACTTTAAATCCTGTTGTTTCTCATGAGGCAAATCAGTAATTTTTAGGGGCCATTGTATTAATAAATTAGACTTGACAAATTCTTCCCTCACACTCTTATTTCCTACAATTAATGACAACTCTGATAAAAAGTGTCGCAGCTTTATTGCGAAATATAATTTCAACTTCAGTCCAAGCAAGGTGCATTACTAACCTAGCAAAACTAATTAATTTTGCTCCAAGCATTCTTTACAGAGATGCCTGTTTTGAGCAATTTTCAGTTTAATGAACCAGCTCCAAGCAGAGGAAATGCAGCATTAATGAAACGAAAAGTCCTTGTTCTTTGCTTTGTTTTGACAAGTTTTTGTTTTGGCCTTAAGATGGGTTATCTCAAGTAAATTCAATTCTGGTGGCTGTGTGCCTCCTGAGCTGTGAAGGGTGCTGCTGGGAGGGCCTGCTTGGTTGCACTCCTTCCCCCTTAAGGAAAGGGAATCCAACCAATGCAATTACCTTACAGCCAGTAAGACTATCTAATAAGTAACTATGTATCAGCCCTCCAGACTCACAGAATCAGGGAACACAAAAAGAGCATCTGGGAAAAGATGCAAACCGAAGGGGTAGCAACCACTCCTCTTCATTATACCTACATGAGTTAAACAGCATCTTCTCTCTGAGCCTCCTCTGCTGAAGGAAACGGTACAGAAGCTCTTGCTCAAGGTGTTCCCAAGATCTACCTCTGCACTGAAATCTCACAGCTGGTTTTACACTTGTTCTCCTGCAAGGAGACAGCCTGACAGCTTTGGACAAAATCAAACCAGCTGAACTCCTACCAGGATAGACCAAGTCTTCCCTGAGCCCTGTAGAAAGATTTGAAACTCTTAGACCTAGATCAAAGTACTCGTGATCTGGACTGTGGTCATCTATTTGAGTATGAGGATACTGATGCACCCAGATATCTCCACATAGGCAGTGCTAGGTACTGAATGATATCTCACACTACTCCTCATAATGAAAGTGAAAAATAACGAAATGAAGGCATACTAAAGAGGTTGTCTCAGTGGCACCATGAGAGTTCACAGTACTGGTGCCATATAGGTTCTGTCTTTGATGGAGAAATTCAGAGGATTGTCTCTAGTAATGCAGGGGGCATGATTTTTACTGTGAATGTCTCAGACATCAAGTGACCTGTAGGATCAAAGCTTTAACATTAATCTCCGTGCTCAAGAGAGATCTTCATCTCAAAAAGAAACCCTCAATTTATTCAAGCTGAAGTAATTTTAACAAAAAAATAGAGGTCTGTAATATACTAAAGTGGAAATTCACAGAAGACTAACTTTCACCCTCTGGAGAACACTTTCAAAAAGACATTTAGTTATTACTGATGCTCAAGAGAAGTCCTTGCAATCTGATGAAAATGGAAGTATGCAAACGCTTCGCACCTTCTTTCAATATCTCTGCAGTGGCAGACTCAGTGCCAAGGGGTTTAGTGTTTAGAGCTGCTGGTTAAAACCACACAATAGGTTTATATAATGAAGAGTTACAGCCATAGACCAGAAAAATTACCTCTCCTCTAGCTTTCCCTTGTACAACAGAGACAAAAGCACAATGCCTTTCTGGCCTTGCCACCTCAGCACCACCCTGCAGTAGTACACAGACAGACACACAGCAGGAAATAGTGATGTCCTGGTGCAGATAGAGCCTCAGCCTCACCTCCACACTCCACAGCAGGTCCTTGGTGATTCTCCTCTTTCCAGCAGAATTACAGGTGAAAGAGCGGGGGGGGAAAAAAACAGTGGAAAAATAGTTCTCTATGAATTGCTACTAGCCCAGTTGTTGCCCCCCTCAACTTATTTCTGCTTAGTACAACTTCCTGCTGGTCTGGAAAGGGAGAAAATCTCTTATAATGATCTCACAAAAGAGATCTTCCAGATGCCCAAGAGCTCACATCATATCTGTGCATACTGCACCCAGACTCTGCAGGGCAGAAACAGCCACTCAGATAACTCTGAAGTCAGCCCTTCTGTCTTCCCTGCCTCCCTGCTGCTTTTTTTAATGTATATTTTCTTCACCAAATCTTGTCTCCCCAAGGAGTAAGTTCAGCCCAACATGAAACACATCACAGAAGCTTTAAGAATAAGGAACCTTCTGCAACGCAGCTGCTCTCCATGTTCTGCATGACACAGAACAGCACATGTACACACGTCCCTGGAAAACATCACCAAAAAACCACAGAAACATCACATCTACTGTTTAGGAGCCTCTCTATGCCCGAGTCTACTGAAAGAGCTACTTCCTGAATTCTGTATCTTGAGCAGCAGCAAGACTGAGGGCCTGCAAAAACTGGAAGAATCAAGGCAGGAGACCTGTTCTGTACAAGGACCTCTTTCGTTTCCAATTGTTGCCCCAAACTAACATGAATTTCCAAGCACTGTTTTCCAGCCTTTGCAGAAGAGGTAGCAGGATAGAGCCCCAGAGCACAGCTGGCAAGGAGAGGCAAACAGAGAGGGAGGGCAGAAAGGGAGATAAATGATTTAATTTACTCATGTCTGAGCTGTGCTGCAGATCTTCTGCATTGTTGTCTTCGGGCATGGCTACTAACCTCTCTCACAAGAGGAAGAAGTGCTCAGATCTGAACCAGTCCAAATACCTAGGCCATCTTCACTTGAAAATCCTGAAGGGAAGGAACTAGAATGGACTCAGTGGCCTTTTTCCAAGACCTGCTTCATTCCTCTGCATGTTGGAAACAAAGCATAAGGCCATTTTCACCCATACTTGCCCCTCAGATCCTGCGGCCTTCACTTCATGGCTGAATGAGCAGTTTAATGTATTTGTGAAACTGTGTGCTCCTATTCTGATTCTTCTGGTTCCCTCTGAAAGAAGCTCCCCCTGATTATTGTTTAACTTGCAGCAGTTAGGCCACTTTGGTCCTTTTGAAATTACAGATTCTGCTCATAGGTTACCAAAATCCTGCTCAGAACATAGGCAACACCTCCAGTTATAAAATCCTTCGCTACCTAGAGAGTTTGCTCAGGGCAGTTGGGGGAGCTCCCCTCAGAATACAACAAATACCTGTTTCTGCAGAAATAAATTACTGTCTAATGATTTCATCATCCAGACTGCTACACCTAAATGAGTGGTTATATGTATTCTGAATTCAAACTGTTTGCTATTTTTAGAGCATTTATTTATGCCTAAGATGCATTTAAATATAAATTGCAGTACCTAATGCCAAGTTTTATAACATGTCATTCACAATCCATTAAGTATTTCATTACATATATTGTAGAAGAGAGAAATTTATAGTCCCCATTTATAGCATTAATAAGGAATGATGAAACCACACTGAAAATGTCTTGCTTTTTGGGTTATGTGGAGGTTTACTGCTAAAGCATAGTTACCAGTCATGTTTTAATGTTTTATTATAATAAAGACATGATCTAAGTGTCATAATATATGTAAAAATTAAAAGAAGCACTACTAAAATGACAGAGGCTTTCCTATTCAGACACAAACAAATGCAGGCTGTAGGAGCACGTGGAAATAAATATTGCTTTGTTCATTTAAAAGAATTTGCCAGGTGATTCTTCACATAACATTTCAAACACAGGCTTTACTTTGTTTGAAAAATTGGGAAAAACCACAGACACATACCCAAAATGTTTTCCTTGCATCTATTTTCCTCAGTCATCCCTAACCTATTTTTCTTTTTGCCTGCTCTCTGACTGTAAAAGTCTGAAATTAGCAAGGAAATAAAGACTTTCCTCTTTATGTTTTTCTTAACTTATCTCTCAAAATTTCATTTCCTATTACTGGCTAGGAAAAGATCAGATTCTGAGGAAAACAAACTGTTACACTGTCCTCAGGAGATGCCATCTTCACACTTCCTCAGCGTCTTGCCAAACAAGCAAAGAAGACAGGAAGACAATCTTTGCTCAGATATGGGGAAAAATCTCACTGCTTTAAAATAAAAAAAAATTTTTTGAAAAGCATCCAAAGCAAATGAACACTGTCACATAAATATTGCCATGGGCTTTGATGATCCCCTCCCGCCCCTTTAACCAAAATTCTGGGCAAGAGGGAGGAGGTAAGAGAAAGAAAAATGCTATTTTCTCCTAAGTTCAGGTTTTGCTCTGAATGGTTATTGCTCTTCTTCCAAGTAGCTCTGAATCTACAGCCTATGCCTTGCCCTTTCCAGAGGCTTTCACATTCTCCAGTGCTCAGTCAGTCCATGTGCAGCTGCTGTTATTTCAAAGCACACGAGCCTGAATGAAATTCAAGCAAAGCACATCTGAACAGGTCTCTGCAGAAGTCTCTGATGTTGGATTACTGTCTCAACTGGTTGGTTTTTTATGGGAAATGGGAACCAGACATTAACCCATGGCATTACCAGTAGCAGTCCTCCCATTTTCTGTCCCTGGAATATTTGAATGTCTCTCACTAGGGCAGGTTTGCAGACAAATACTTCATCCCATATAACAGTGGGAACAGAGAGGCAGAAGTAACTTGCACAAAGTAAACACTACCTCTGTGATAAAGCAGTAAGAGAATGGTGGTCTCAGGAGCACCATTTTTTAACTAATGAACAGATATCTAAAACTGCTTACTTGAAGACTTAAGAGGAAAGCAGGCAATCCTGAAAGATCATGAGACATAAATCCTTGGATTTCAAATGTTATGATTTTAAGGTTCTTTAAAGGTGATAAAGCGATTCTCCTGATATAAAATAATTTGAAAGCATACCTCCAGTTAATATGAGCATTAGTGATACAAAACCATTAGAAGTTAAAACACACTCTCGTAAATTTCACAATCTTTTTTGTTGTTTGGGGTTTCTTTTAAAGCATGAATTTTCCCTTCATTGATTAAAGGTGAATAAACAAAGGTAGAGGAAGACTAAGCAAGGTTATGAACCTTAGAGCAAAGTAAATAAAACAACAGAAGAAACACCAAAGTCCCAGTTCTTAGCCATACACACTAAGCAAGAATCCAACCCCTAGCCATGCTCTAGCTTATCTCCCAGATTTATTTTTACTCGGGTGTACTAGTTATACTAACGCTTTTCAATTTTGCAGATAAATCCAGAAGTTGAAGAACTTCATCAGGATAATATTGTTTTCCAACTTGTCATGTACATCCTATATTTATGTAGTAACAGACAATATTTATTTTAAGACAAAAATTACTGCTTACAAAGAGATTGTTATATGGAAATACATCAGTGCCTTCATACTGGTATCATTATGATAGCTATTTCAGCTTCCCCATTAATTCTACTTTCCTTATCATCTCCTTATCAAATTCCATTTGCTATTATGTTCCTTTAATATTTGCACTGGGCTGGTATTTTAAATTCCTCTGTCCAGTCTGCTTCCTCTCTGTCACAAGATGTCCAGATGCCCTTGATCTGTTCCGACTTATTTCCTCTCATCCTAACCTTTTGAAATCCATTAACATTTTAGACTATCCAGTCACGTGCTCACACTGATCACCCTCTAAAGAGAGGGCTAAACCACAATTTATCCTTTTCTGGGATGCACCTAACAAGTAGGCTGCTTCCTAAATAACTTAGCATACAAGACAAAAAAGCAATTCCAAAAGAACATAAAACCCAACGTCCAAATAGCAAAAAGCAAATAGCTTGGTTCACTGGCTCCATCTCAATTTCCTGCGTGCACCCTTCCAAGCCTGGCTGTTACAAAGCTCCACAATGAAAGCTGTGGAAGCGAACTGCTCTCCTCTCCAGGTCCACGCAAGGTGCATCACGCTCTGGCAGTGATTTATTTCTCCCCTTCACTCCCCTCTGGCAGTGAGGATGGTCTCTGCAGCAGAGATCACACAGCCCACATCATCCCAAACAGCTGCAGCTTTGTTTGTGCTTGAGGCCAGTGTCTATAATCACAAAGGCTTAATTAAGCATCACTCCTGTGCACTTCAGTAAATTCATAAAATACACTGTACTACCTACACTCCTCTGGTTAAGCAGTGGTTGGAAACAGTAATAACAAACCCCCTACATTAACCCCTTTGCCCTTGCTGATCTAGCAGTACTCTACCCTTAAACTTAGCCAAGCTGACCCTCTTCCCCAGGAAAAAAAGGGTGAAAAGCCTGAACTTCTTCCAGAAACCACCCACAGGAGTCAGTGGTGAAGACTTCTTGAGGCAATGTTTTTATCATCCTTTTGCAGTCAGAAAGTGCCAGAAGATAAGCTATTGAAATTCACAGTACAACTCCTACTTCATGAAGCTGCTTTCTTTCCAACCCTGAACAAATCATGTCAGGCACAGAAAAGCAAAACGCCCCAAAGGACCAAGCCCTCCAGTGGCAACTTGAGAAAGAGCTCAGGGAAGAACCAAGCAGGAATGATTTCTCACAAGGTGGGCATTAAACCTGCACAGCAGCAACAGCACTGAGAGATCATTCAAATACCAGCGTACAATGGGTGTAAGTTCAGTATCTTTCTTCCATAGCTACTGCCACGGTCCTCCTCAATGCTTCCTCCAGCCTACCAGAGAGAAACAAATGAGGTTGTCAGGAATTACATTAGTAATTTCTCAACAGAGGAAAAAAACTGATTCAGAAAGAAAGGCAGAAAACTCAGTGGAGGGAAATGACAGATGTTCTCTCTTGCCACACCCTCAAATAGGATCTTCATTCCAGTAGAACTATTATCAAGGTACAGAATAAAATAAGAGGTCAGACAGTTCTTTCTCTTTCCACCACTGGTATTAAGACAAGAGGCAAGTCTTGCACAAACAGTAAATGGATCTATTGTACAAGAATCTCACTCTAGCACTGCATAGAAGGTTTTATATTTTTCATCTGTAAAGAGGGAAAGCATTCATCCATTGCCTTGGGTCTATTAGGACACAGAGGAAAATGCTCATTGTTTTTAAGAAACCCAAAATATCCTTTTATTCCAAGAATTCTGCTTCAAAAAGTTACTCCCCTAGAAGGTTCTAGGAGCATAAACTGTAATGGGGATCACAGAGAGCATTTTGGGAATATCCTACACACAACAGGCTCTTAATCAATCCTGCTGATGTTGGAAGAGATCTAACACAAGGGACAGTAAGAAGAAAGAGAAAAGCAGAAGTATTAGCTGCTCTACAGCCACTTTCTGCCTTGGTGAGCCCTGGAAAACCAAGCAGAAATAACTGCAGAAGGCAGTCTCCCCAGCATTTCAGATGCAACATATTCAGGGCTTTGCTTGTAACCCTGCAGGATTTTGCATGTGACTACTCTCATTACTGTGATTAGAGATGCAGACCCAGGCACCAGTCCTATTCCATAGGATAGAAATTTGCAGGATTAGTGTTAAGACAGCTGGACACACAAGGCAGCACCCATATTAACAACATCAGTTTCACATGCACTGTTTAAAAACCCCCTCACATGCAGCACAAGAAGAGGGAATAAGGGCTTCATCTGGCTTTTCAAAGCATGTCCGACAGGAGCAGTGCAAGGATGGGAATCCCATGCTCCCTCTGGGATCTGGCAGGAAGTATTCCCAAGCCAACAGCTGGCCAGCTATTCTACCAGCTAGAAGAGACTCTTCCATTTTAACCCCTATTCGGCATCATTTTAGTTGTACTTCTTCCAATAAAACTATTTAATTTTGGGGTGGTGTCAATGAGGTCCTTTCCTGAACACCTGCAGTTCTTTCAGGAGCCTGTTCTGTCCTTTAAGGATCCCCCTTGTAGGTCATCACCCTCAGAGCAGACAACATAGCTGGCCAGAAGCCTGGGTCCACAAGAAAACCATGTTAAATAAATATTAAAAGTTGAAAGAGCAGGGGGAAAAATTAACTTTTCTTTTGCTGCAATGTTAGAAGTGTTGCCTCTAAACAAAGCTACCCACAAACACCTAAAGGTCTCCCAGAACAGATTTTGGCTTTGCCCTTGCATCAAGTACTTTTCATGCTGGTCCTTCTGCCTTTATTGATGAAAAATGTACAGTCAACTATCAAAAAATTACCACTGGAAGTATATTACTTGTGTGACCAGAGACACGGTTCAGAGCTCTCTCTTATCTCCTGGTTTCATTGCTTTTTGGATGCACTTTTAAGCCTCTCCCCAAGTCAGACAACTGACACTGGTGTTATCTGTACTTTCTGAAGAGCTGTTGTGGTATCTGTCCAGACTGCATTGATTAAGAGATGTCTGGACTTGAACATGATTACATTAAGGCAGATAGTGGTCTTAATGAGGAACAGATTTTATTGCTTTGGACATTTCCTTCCCTTCCCTATCTCCTTACTTACAAGGCAAGATGTGCATTTCATTTATTTTTTTCCTGAAAAATAACAAATTTATTTTGTAATTGAAATATGGTTTAAAGCCATAGAAAAGTGCTAAAGAGTTAAAAAGACATTTGCTAAAAGTAGACTATTAAGTCTACATTTTAAGTAATAGATAATTAGTATGGATATAGCTGACAGTTTTGTTTTCTGCCTCCTCAAAAAGTAAATAAAATGTCAGAAAGTAATTGAAGAAAAAAAGTAAATATGAACACTATCTAAATACTGACTTTTTAGTTGAAACAGTTTAGGAGCCTATGATACTTGTATCTAAGGAGTACACAAAATTACTGTTTTTAGGACATTAACTGAAAAATTACCACTTGACAACCTATTAGCTATTTTGCTCTTCAATCTAGCATTATGCACCTTACCTTTTCCAGACATCATTTACATATGCAAATGAGGTGTTTCAGCTCAGAGAGAGGGGAAAATGCATTTCCAATTTAAAAATGTAGAAAATTATTCATTGGCCAATGCAGAGTAGGCATGAAAGGAAAGGACAGGACCACGTAACTGCTCCCCAAGTCACACCTTCTCAATAATACAGAATAAATCTCAAACCAGTAATGGATCAGCCATGTA
This sequence comes from Margarornis squamiger, assembly GCA_035222235.1. NCBI lineage: Eukaryota > Metazoa > Chordata > Aves > Passeriformes > Furnariidae > Margarornis > Margarornis squamiger. The sequence continues at coordinate 149,937 of JAWWTY010000158.1, read as the reverse complement.
AGCCCAGGGCTTTCAAGCTCCCACTTGTTCCATATTTAAGAACAGCTGTGCATGTGCATACAAAGTATGCTTCCCAAAAATCTGCTGAGCAAGTTCCTAATTACATGACATTAACAAATACCCTTATAAAACTTTCTCTTTGCAAAAATTACAAAACATACCATTTCAACTTTATGCTCCATAAAATAAAAAAAAAACAAACCCAAAACATATTTTGCTGTCAGGCCAACAGAACTGTTTATTTACTGACAAGAGACTGAAAATATTGTGTATTTGCAAATTAACATAACAATGCCCATAGCTAAAGTAAGCCAAATGGTGGGAGAAAAACTGTCTTCTGTTATGAACTGAAAAGTCACTGTACAGCCATTTGGCCTATGGTTAATCTTTACCACAGATAAATATTCCAAAGAAATAGTCTTAACAGTACTTAAGTTGCCTAAGAAACTAGCAGGCTTCTCAGCTGCTGTTCACATGCTGCTATTTTCACACAACTTTGTTTTTCGTGTGTTTGCTATTTCTGTTAAGAGAAAAAAACAACTCTAAACAACCCTGCCTGCACAGCTGAAGGCCTTTGGAAGCAGGTGGGTCTGGCACAAGAAATCTGGTTCATACCCTTCATCCACACACAGATTCCTAACACTTCATCCATGAGTTCTAGAGCCTCTTCTCCATCACTCTAGGAGGAAGACAGATTCCTACATAGCTGTACAATTAAGACAATGTATTTTTAACAACAAAACCACCTTCCTATGCTGAGAAAAAAGTACTTGAAAAAGACAACTAACAACTATTGTGTCCCCTAAAATGCATCAAAAGAACATTTTCTCTGTCACTAGCTCAAATTCAAGTTTCAAGGTTGACAAGTGAAAAATGTACATAACCTTTATTTTATTTTTAATAAAGTACTCTTCACTAAAAAGCAAAAAACTCTTTACTTTAGTCACTGAAATATGGAATGACTGGCAAAAGAGCATGAGTCAGCTCAATGCTGTCAAACCTCAGAAAACCTGCATTTTATGTTTTAGCAAGAGTAAATTAGAATTGTATCACTGTTCCACAGTACCTGGACAGCCTACCACAAAAAAATCATCATATGAGACTCATCTGGAACTCAGACTACCTTCACTTTTGTGCACTCCTTCCCTCATTTCCAGAGGGAATGAAAGGAATCATGACAGATGCAAACCTCAAACCCCAGAGATGTGCCAAATGCAGCAGGTACCTGAGCTTCACGTGGAGCTTGTATTGCATAACTACAGAAAAATCCAGGCTGGCTGTGTCTACAGAGGAGAAATAATTAACAGTCAGGTCTTGAGAAAGCCTCTGGCTTTCTGAATAATTCTGTATCTGAATTGAAGCCGTGTAATAAAGGAAGCAATATACTACCTGAGCTGGTACAAGGACACAGAGAGACTCATCTTAAAACAAAAACCTGATAAACCTGAGAACTGAAAAAAAGCAGAGCTCTCCAGCAATACAGCCTAAGCTTTGAAACCTGTAGAGAATTACTGCTTTATAATATGCTTCTGTTTTAAAACTAGTAGGACTGTGATGTAAGATCCTATTGCACTGCAGGTCTGCCATGGTGCTCAACAAGAACTCCAGATTCTGGCCTGAAGTCAGGCCTTTGAAGTCAAATTATAGCAAGTGACAAGACAGCTGTATCCTCAAGATCCTCATTTGAGATCCTGACGTGTGCAGATAAAACGCAATATGTAAATGCTTCTCCTTTGGGGATCGGGAGGTGCAGGGTAAGCCTGACAAGACCCATCTGTCCTGCTGGTGCAAACAGCACTTGAGATGAGAGTCCCACAACCTGCCAGACCCTCATCCTTGAGCCCTGGGTGCCTTGCCAGGAGCCACTCCAGATCTCTTCCTCCAGTCCCCAAGGAAGGAGCAGACAGCAGACAAATAAATGGCAGTAGCCCCCCCTCCAAGGCACCACATCCACCAGGGGAGTTCTTCCCATCACACTGCCACCCCATCAAACAGAGGTAGGAAGGGTGCTCCTCTGACACAAAAATATATCAGTTGGCCACCCCAGCCAGGAAGATGTGGCACCACCAATCCATGATGTGGATTAAGCTCTCCAGTAGTACTTATGCTGTACCAGGACACCAAGGAACAGCCTGTGCAGTTTATTTTGCAGTAATAGAAAATCCTTCAAACAGATAATGAAAACAGAATTTGATTAAGACAGATTTTTAAGGTTCTGGTGATATTTGTCTTTGTAAGATGTTTTGCATTCAATCTTATCTCCATTATTACTCAGATGTCTGTTTTTAGGTCAGCAGCTAAGCAAAACAAAACAAAATAAAAAAGACCCCAGACCTTTGTTAATGAAGTATAGAGAGCCCTTCTAAGTTTGTTAGGCATTCCACCCAAGAATGAAGCCTGGCTTTGCAGACAATGATCAGACTCCGGACCTGATCAGCACCAGAGGGGTCCTGTTATGAACTTTAGGTATGGTCTAAGAGGAAGGAGTACCAATTGCAGTTCCAGGAGCCAGTTGAATGGGTAATGCAGACAGACCAAAATTTGCTGCCCATCAAAACTTTTGAGAATCAATGGAGTAGCCTTCCTTGACCAACACTGCTGCACTGAATAGAGAGCACAGCCTGCCTCCAGAAAATCAAAAGATAACAAAATAGAGCAGGGGATAAATTATGACACTTTTCAAGAAAATGTTACCATTTGATGAACATTCTCTTGTCCAACAGAAACAGCTGTTGATTGCAGATGAGTTTAGGCTTCCTCTCCAGTTTTCATACACAACTCTGACTGGCACCAGTCTCACCAAGTATTATATATCACAATGACCTGAACTTGTTCACAGAGTATTGCTGTGCACCCAGAAAGTAATTCCTGCACCTGGTTCTTTTGACATCCATTGTCTCCTACCAGCACAACATTCATGGAATAATATATGGATCCCAAGTGATGTTTTTCCTCCTACAGAGTACTTTTAACAAAGAAATTCAAAGAGAGCCTTCTAAAAGATGCACTGAAAAGCATCTAAAATTCAAGGCGATGTTTCCACTAACCCTTGATTTATATTATTTAATCCCTTTCAGCAAGAGGGATAAATTGCAACAAAGTCATGCTTCAGTTATCTTCAGGGCTAGTTGTTTAAGATTATTAGAACAGTAAGGTTATAAATATACATCCTATGAAGGTAAGCATCAGCAAGAAAGATGGGCAAGCACTTTTCTCTACGGCTTACCACTTCCTCAAATGCACAAATCAGTATCTGTTTTCCAAATTCCGAGGCAAGTGTATCTTTGCACACAGCATTTTATTGACAAAGAGAAAGCTTTGACAAACACTGCAGACTGAAGAGCACATGATTTTCTAACACAATGTTTTTGCTAATCTCCAGCTACCTGATGCTTCAGTACTCAAGTTTCATTAAAAGTGAGAGATTTCAAGTCCTTTTGGTTGAAGGGAAGATGGGAAAGTGAGCAGACCCCAAGTCCTGAAGGTGATTGCCATGAAACACCTGTAACACCCAGTGAGCGGCTGCAGAGCAAGAAGCCAACACTGCAAACAGCTGCTCACAACCTGCATCCTCACAGAGGCACCCTAATTGAAGACTCCTGCCTCCGTGACTTACACTCCAGTTTACACAGACTGTTTGCTTCTCATACTAAGTGGAGGCTTTCTCAGGGGTTGTCATCACCCTACAAAAAAATCTCCTTGCAAATTTACATTGTTTTTACACAAGAAGCTGCTCAACAGCAAGAATATTTAAGTGACTCAAGTCAATAGGTTAAAATAATATGTACGAGAGTACACAGTTGAAGGTTCCTACTGGTACAAAACCAGGGTAGCACATTAAAATTAAAGGGGAAGCTTGAGAGACTGAAGTTTTCCTGTCTCTTCTCAAGGAGAAGGAAGCATTTGGGGCCAGGGCTTTTTCCTTTCTTATCTGTGCCATGAGGTAAACACTCACCTTTTGAGCCTTTGAAGCCCAGAAGCCTTTACGTTTGCAGTGAGGTCTCTCCATTTCTGAGGGCACTGCTAACAAACAGCATAACTGAGGAGTACCTTCACAGGTGAAGGAGTTTTAACATGTCCTGGCACTCAGCCTCCCAAATCACCCTCTCAATTTAGAGATCCCAAACACCTGGGGGAAATGAAGTACGACTGTTGAAGCTTTCTATGTTACCTTTAACTATGAATGTATATTGTAACCAGAGTGATAATTTGAAATATTAGTCCATTAACACATCATTTGAAATAACAATAAATTCTTGACTTTAAATAGTTCCTCATTTATGGCCACCATAAATGTGACTGATGCATTCTTTGCTAAAGAAACAGTAATACTTACACAAAGGTCCTACATAAAATATTCAGATCTTTTCCATGCTTTAAAATCCAGAAATATTTAATTCATCTTTACCATGCAGCAATCAGATAAGACTGAATGAGTGTCAGACTGCCAAGATATACATGATAAAATTCCCACCGTGGGTCAAAGGCTGTTGGATGGCTGATCCCTTTTCACAGCTGTATTTCCTGTTATTCTCTCAGCTGGGAAAATACATAAAAGGACATGGTCCGCATTCATCCTCAACTTCATCCATTCAGTCCAGGAGTTTAAATTATACAAAGTTCAACTGTATCCCCACATGGACCAAGCTCACCACCACCATGTTATTTCTTTACTTCCTTTCTCAGGTACAACACCTGTGCCTGGTAGGAATCCACAGGTTACACAAACGGGACCTGCTCCTGTCAAAGCCCCTTGCTGGAACAGTACTACTTTTAAAAGCTGTTGGCACTTAGAAAGTAAATCAAAGTAAAAGAAAAGCAACTGAAGTTTACTCCTTGCATCTTCAAAGATATTTCTGACATCACAACAAATTTAGTAAAAGATAAATATCATACTTTTTTGCAACTAAAAAAGAAATGTAGGCCAACACTTACTTGTCATGAGGTCACCATCCCTCCCTTTGAAAACTACTGAGATGCACTGGAAATTAAAACCTACTGTAAAACAGCAACACAAACAACTTCTCAGTGAAGACAGGAGAAGTTGTGTATTCTCCTAGAATACAAAAAGAGACCTTCAGGAAACAATGCTCAGCCTCAAAACTGAATGTCTACTTCCTCACTCTTCTGTGCCCCCAGCTGGGGCACTGCAGACCCAGGATCCAACAGCTCCATCAGCCCCACTAGCTGTCCCTTTCCCACAGTCAGAGAGCCCTTCCCAAGTACTCACAGGCTGCGATTCCCAGAAGCCAACTCCATGCTCGTGTGTGCAGCTCAGCTCATAATTTTAGTGGATCCACAAGTACACTTGTAGAACAAAAAGGCAACAGCAGAACCACAACCTCAGGCCCTACATTAAAATTTTACAAGTAGCAGTAATAGAGTAGGACATTTTCTCTAATAGGTTATGGACAAATTTAGACATCGATCAACAGAATAATTACAAGAAACATCTAAAAATTAATTACATCTGTATCCATCAGCATATTTATGCCAACATTGTAACCATGTGGTATCTAAGCATCTCACAGAATTTACAGCCAGAAGAGAGCATTAGTATCATCTTGTCAGGCTTCCTGAATAATACAGGTCATAAAACTATACAGTAATTTCTACATTAAGCCTGATGCAGCTAGAGCCCTGTCTTCCTATTAAAACACTAACAGTTTAATACTGAGAAAAGAACTGCTTTTTGCCTTAACTGGGAAAATGCTTACCCTACTGCATGCAAATTTCAGCGGTTTCAGCATCCAGCTGACAGATTACTATCAACACAGTGCAAACACTTCAATAAATTCTGTATTTATACATGCACTTGAAGGCTAAGGTTGAGCAAACATGTTCACAAGCAAAGTTAACAAAATAACTGTACTGTATAGTGAATCACTTGGGAAGCTCAACATACATTTCTTCAGAAGAGAAAAGGTCCCTTCCCAAGTTTTAGCACCAAAGATAATCAATGAAAAGTTGCCCTTTCCATGGCAGCTGAGAAGGATAAAGCAGCAACTACAGAAAAGCACTGGAGAGCACAATGAGCCAGCGAGAAAGGAAGATGAGCTGAAAATAAGGACCTGTCAGCTGTAACAGCTTTTAGTGCTGTGCTGAAGTGCCCATAGAGCTCAAGTGCCTCTAGAACTTGTCTTGCTCACAAGGCACCTGGCATCTTATGGGGAAATGTATCTCCAAAGAGACATTCCGAATTGTGTCAGAGAACAAAACTTACTACTGCTTTTGGCTAGGAATCCAAAATCAGAACTGGGATTTATATTTGTCAGTGTGAAGTGATACATGCTGAGGTGTAACAAAACCAAAACACAGCTGTTATTTGTCTGGACCGCTTTTTATACTGCCAAGGAAAGCTCTACTGTACTATAAGAGGAGAGCACATATCCCAGAGCTCATTGTGCTTGTAAGTACCAGTATAAATTGTGAAACTTCCCACTAAAGTTCATGCAGGATATGATTTACTAAGTTTATTAATATAGGGATGGAAAAAACTGCTTTAGTTATTGCTCTGAAAAGCAGAATCATTAGCACTGAAGGTGGTGACTGGACTGAGGAAGCAGGAACGCCTGACTTTCATGCTCATGCAGAGGGACTGAGCTGGATTTTCCCTCTCAAAGGCCTTCCTCCCCATCCAACATGTCTCTTGTACAGGGCAGAACTGACTGAATTCGAAATAACTTCTCTCTGTACCTTGTCCTTTCCCTTTCACTGAGCATGTCGAGACCTCTGGATGGTGAACAGCACTGCAACTCCTGATTAGGAAGTTGCTTTTTCAGCTGAACAGAGAAACAAGTCAACATTTGGGGCTCTTCCACACAATTAGACTTTGGTGAGCAAGGGAGCTGCAAGTCATGAATTCATGGATGATTTGCAACTTGCTCAGTGACTTCAGTACTTTCAGTTCAAAGTCACTATACTGAGATCATAAATTTCAGCTTCTTCTGCTGAAGTGGCTGCTTTTAATTATGCCTTTTGAAGACATCCATATCTGCCTGTACCTGTAGACCTGACAGAAACGTCTGCTGCATGCTAGTTGCAGTGCCAATAATTATGCTTTTAAGGATGATCTCATTCTACTTATATTGTTGTTGTTATTATATTATTATTAATAAGGCATTATTTGATCCCATTGAGAATATTCTGAACATAGGTTAGTAAAGAATTACTGTTTAAATAAACAACATTTTCTGAGAATAATTGGTTGTGTCATCAGATAATGGCAAAGCACTAAAAGGTAATGACATTTAAAATGTACTGTTCCACTCCCAAAGGATTTTCTGGAAATGACCCTGCAGGCCAGCCTACTTTTTGTGGGGACACTTTTGATGGGTCCAGGATGGCAGTTTCCATACACCTGTGTGAGCACCTGCAGCCATTATTACAGCAAACAAAGTCACTGACTTAGCAAGACCTGGCCACTGCATTTCATAAGCTCCAAGGTATACTTTGTGGGAACAGTTTCCCAGCTCTCGTTGGATTATTTGCACATGGCACATGCTGAACTCACACTGGATGATGAAAGCAGGCTGGGCTGCTTTTTAACTTGTTGATAACACTCCTTGTGTGTCAGCTCCCATTGGATAGACTGAAAAACCCCCAGAAATAAGGTCAAGACAAAGAACAGGAATCCTCGTGTGTTAGCAACAATTGCCAGCAATTCACACTGATGTTTGATGCATGAAGTAAATTCCAAACAATACATCTGCTTCTTTGCAAAGCAATTCAAGCTATTGTAGTTCCCCATAGTGGTCCCAAAGTGGAATGCATCACAAATTGTACAGATATTGAATCACACAGCTTATTTGTTAGCTTTATGTATTTCTCTTCCTTCTTAGGCTAAGAATGGATGAGGCCTGATTTGTTGCCAGATACTATCCCTTATCACTGCTGGAACTTGTAATGCACAGCTGTATTTTAAAAACTAATGCTTTCATTGAATACATCCCTTCCATCTCAGTGTGCTTTACTGAAATCCAGCAAATTCATTTCCACTATCAAGTCTACAGAATCTTCAAGTAGAGCAGCATGAGCTCTTCAAATATTTTGCTGACATTATGAATTTCTTCACAAGATTCATTTACTTGACAACACAGGCAGGCTTGGGGATTGTTTTAGTGGTGCCAAGTCTGTGTGGATGCTCTCTCTACCTAGATAGATCTCATTTACACTGTATTATTGCCAGTGACCTATGAAGCCAGTGGACTACCACATAAACAAGCAGAAAAACACAAATAATTCAAACTTCAGAAGATTTAGGCATCTCACTTCAGGACACAAAAATCAGTGGTTTACAACATGAAGGACTGCCCAGATCCCAGTCATATTGCAGTTTCACATGCTAACAAAGAAGCTGAACATGAATACAGTACCACTGATTCAATCTCATTGAACAGGATGCACCAAGCACACAAGAAAAAACAAGCAAACCACCACCAAAAAACAAAACAAAAACCCAAAACAAACAAACACCACCACCACCCCAAACCGAAACAAAAAAAACACAAACAAAAAACAAACCCAAAAAGCAGCTCATGGACCACTGTAGTTAACCGAAATCTGGAATGGCTAGAGACAAACCTTGGAAATGGAGCTCTCCTCACTTCCATGGCTTAGCCCATATTAAACCACTTCTCACCATCTCTAAGAGTGCCAAAACTTGACCTCAATCAGCAGCACCTCAGCACAGAGCTTCTAACAGACACAGACACACAGACATCAAGATCACAAGTGGCTGTTTCTGCAGAAACAGGATTCCATCCTCTCGTTTTGCAGTAGAAGAGTTTGACTAGAACTGCACAACTCTTCCCTATTTAAACCTTTATAGTCAAATAGCACTGTTAATCCACAACTGCCAAGGGACTGTTTGGTTCAACTGGCTGGAGCCTTCTCAGTACTGATTTATTAACAGTCATTATCCAGGTATTTGAAAAAAAATTTCCAGCAACCATAGTACAGTTTCCAAACCCATTTTGCAATGCTGGAACACTCATGTACTGGGTCCTGCTGCTTTTCCTATTAAACATTAATAGGGAAAGCTGTGAGACTGGGCACATCAAAGCTCTGGCAAAACACAACATGGTTGCTGGTAATGTTGCACACACCGTGTAAATGCCTCCTTTCTTTGCCTGAAATGTAATGCTGAGCTTCCTAAGAACACCTGCCCATATAAATAGGCAGTCATTTATAAATCTCTGGAATGCAACAAACTAAATTTCGGCTAGTGTTAAAAGCAGCTTGCCCTGAGAAAGAGTTTTACACTAGCACTCCACTGCCACTCAGAAAAAAACACTTCTTTTGGACATTAAACAAAACAAAACAAAAAAAAAAAAAAAAAAAAAAAAAAACCAAACAAAAACCAAACAAACACAAAAAACCCAAAAACCAACAAAATTATTGTGGCTTGTGAAACAAGGTAAAAACAACAGGAGCACAGAGCACCTTGATGCAGAAAAAAGGAATTTTTGATCCTTTGCTCTATTATTTAAAAATAATGAAATGTGATCTAACCTTCACTGGCTTTTCAAACTGCATTTGGCCTTTTTTTTTTGGTTTTCAAGGCTTTGAGTGAGTAACTAAATTTTAAAATATATGAAATCTTACAAAAGGGGGGATGGGGGAAGGAGGCAGCAGGAAAAACAGGAAGATAAAAACCAGGCCATGTAAGAGCTGGTAGGTGTATGAGTTCAACATGATTTCAGACAGGATTTTCCTTCATCCCTATAGTATTGCCTGCAAGCCTTTGAGTACATGAAGCACAGACTGAAAGCATCCCACACTTTGTGCAGTGTTGCAGCACTCTTGCACCAGACACCACAGGGACCACTGGACCTCATATTGCAAAACAAACTGTCTTTATCATATCAAATTTGGTTCCAGCTGCAATCTTAATTCTGGAAAAAAACCCAGCAGATATACTCATTAGTCCATAATTTCCATGCATTTCTGTCCTTTCAGCTGGTAAAGCTAGGAAAAAGAGAAAACCAGAAAGAAAGGACACAGAGCATCATCTACTTCCCTAGTGATCCATCCCCTTTTTTACAGAACCATGCTATTAACATTGAAGATTATGAGCTCTACAAAAACAAAACCTGTATTTTCTAGCCATGATAGCCAACACTCTCCTGTACAATCATTAAGCCATTACCCAGGTTGATGGGAGTGAAACCATCCTGGATAAAGGCAAAAGCAGATGGTATGCATCCCAGGATGGGGACAGATGGGCACTCGGAAAAGCTCACCCCTACCACAGCCAGTCTGTACCAGGCTCCCATCTCATCGCATTTTACATTATTTTTCTTGGAGTCATATAAAAACAAATTTGTCAAAAGGTACTGTTAAGAGTTAATATGATAAAACAGAAGATAAAAAGTGAATTTAAATTCAAAATCTTTAATAGAGTGATTTAGGTAATCCGAAGCCTAATTTCTTGAGCCCTCAGATTTCCAACAGGCTTTACAAATCTGATAGGCTTTTGTTAAACCCAATTTTCATTCCATCTAAATCAATTTTAGAGACAACCACTACCGAGTTTTACATTTTAAATAAAAACTTGCTTGACAAACTCAAACTCTCAGAATGGTTTTCATCACAGTATATTAATATTTTCAGAAACTGTAATAAATGCAACTCTAACACAAATGCCAGGTAAACAAAAAATAATTTCCATTACCAACTATATTTGTGCTGGAAAGTTTGAAGTGAAAATAAAACGTGTAAAATATTTTCTCTGTATTAACTTCTTTCCTCCTTCTGAAGTTTTGGAAAAGAAAGAAAATATTCCCCAGTTTTTTTCCTTTCCTTTTTTACATTGTGTATGGAGGAAGGGAAAGCAAAAATCACAATATGTGAAGCAAAACAACATTCTCACAAATGGCACACTGGAAATAGTTTATATTGGTCATCCTCAATTGCTTCACATCAATTCTTCCCTTGGTGTTTTCACTGGGAAAAAAAAGTAGAGGAAGTAGAATGCAAAATACAGGGACTTGCCAAATTTAGCTGTTTGAACTCCAAATGTGTTCAGTAACTACAGTTATTCAAAAGCAAATAGACCAACTCCATTGTTCCTTTTCAAATTTCTGGAAATTCATCTTGTACTACAAGATCCTCAATATCCAATAACAAAGGGAGAGCCCCCTGAGACCTCACCATGTAAAACAACTGTTTTGTTATATAGGAAGCTCTCGATGTCTTCAGCTACATAAATACCTGCTCTATATTACCTCCATTTATTTCTTGAATAAAGAAGCATTTTATGTTCTAAATGCTCTGATTCAACTTTTACACATGAATTTTAAGAAGAGGTGATATTAAAGGGAAGCTGGTCATGTAACAAAACTCTACACTCTCTCACTAATTTCACCCACCCAGTCTTTATGAATAGATTTCATTACAAAGGAACATCTGTCTTACCTGAATTCAGATTAAAAAATTTAACTGTGGTGGGGTTTCATACATCTATAAATTATAAATTGTTGTGATTCAAGTGTCATTGTTTACCAAACTTCGTCCTGCTATCGCTTTGCATTTGTGTACAAGCTATCTTGCTGCCAGGTGCTGTGCACCTCATTTGCTGTGGTTCAGAATGATTGCTCCAAACCCCGTTAGTGGTGCCACAAGCACATTTCCAAAAACAGCTTCTGAGGTATGGCTCTGCCATTCTAAAAGCAGCGTATCAAAGCAGCACAGTAAGTCATTTTGCAGTAAGATAAAAGGCATCTGAAAGGCATTAGAACAGTCACTTTAAAAAGCTAAAATAAATAGACTTTAAGTACTCCACTATTGCTCACAGCACCCTCAGTTCCAGCCTCTCACAATCAGCCACCTGGCATTCACTATTTGAGCAAAGCAAGGTAAAGCTCCTGATCGGCCATTTTCTCTCACACTGTCATTCTCATGTCCTGCCCGGCCCTGTTTGAGAAGAGCAAGGGCACTGCAGGTTTCTGAGGCTTGACATTTCTTGTCTAGTCATCCTTTCATGCCCACTTCCGAATGCAAAATCTAACCTCTTGACCTAAATTCACAGGGTAGCTATGGAGAACAGGATCATTGATTGCTATGTGGACATAACATTTTTAAGTCCTGTATATAAACAGGTAAATTAATCCCTTGTTCACTGGGAGAACTGTAGCAACATCCAATCTGTATGAAAAACAAACAAGGTTTGGTTTAAGGTTTGCTTTGGGGTATATACCTGTCTTCAGGAAATTTAATTGTTTATGCATTTGTGTTTTTGAAAAAAACAGTCAGGTGGGACATTATGAAGAAGTTGTGTGAATGAAAAGTTTATATCGACAGTTTTTAAAATTTTCGTTCTTCAGAAAATTACAGAAAATTAATTTCTAAAAGAGAACATCCATCCCTTCCACGCAGAAATTCAGATGTCATCCCAGTTCTGTGTGGAAGCCTTGCTAGAGCCTCTCCTGCTGTTGGGTAGCTGGTAAAGCTGAACCAGTTCTGTGGGATTACAGAGTTTTGGAACTCAGAATAAACAACTCTCATGACTAAAACAAGCCGATTTTATGAAGAGGTATGGACTGACAAAGCCAGAGACAGCAATCAAAGACATTTTTAAGATCTGACATAAGAAACCTCTGAAAAGTTGCTTTATTCTGGAAGTGGAGTTTTTCACCCACTATCAGCCTAAGTAGACATTAAAAATAAGATGCTGTACTACCTTTCTCTTAAAATACGGAAATGCAAATGGTGTGCCTTAAGTGAGATGTTAATTCTTCTCTATCAATTGAAAACTTCAGAGACAATAGTAAAACAGTCTTCAATTCACAGACTAAAGTGTTGAATAATGTGCAGAATGTGAGAGGAAATGATTATTCGCTCTCTGTTCTAAAACAAGAACGAAGAGACATGTAGTATTATTAGCAGGGACAAAGTTATTTCCCAAATACATAGTTCTACTGTGGAAGTGTTTGTAGACGTACAGTGGTTCAAAAAGAACCAGAAAAATCCAGTGGGGAAACTCAAAGACAGCACCTTAGGCTCAGAAAGGTCCTAAGCCCACAGCCCTGGGCTCAGAGAGTACATCTAAGAAGATCCTACCTGCCTTTCCACTTCTAGCTGGTCACAGCTGCCAGTGTCTGACTTGCAGAAGAAATTTTAATTCCATCCTTCAAAAACACACTTCCAAGAAGTGAGACTTTTTCCTTCATAAAAAACAACAAGAATACATGGACCACAGCCAAACTGTTCCGTAATATCATTTTGACTGAAGGTCATAGCCAAACAAGCTACAAGCTAAGGAAGGGCTCGCAGCTGATCCCAGCGTACTGTCCTCAGCGCAGCCTGGAGCCAGGCCGGGCTCTGGGCAGACACAGCATTAGCAGACATCTCCTCGTGTCAACAGATGATAAGCAAACACTGCCCTCACCCTTCCAGACCACTCCAAACCTTCTGACACCATTAATCAAGCTGCCCACTCTCAAAGGCTCACAGCAGCCAGGGCTGATTTTCCAGAACAAGGTGTAAGTCCATCACTGAAATATGTCCTATAGGACCATACATTAACAAGATACTTGTGGGCAAGTTTACCTAACAGAAGATTAATTCAGGGGAAGAAAGAAGGCTGTAATGGGGAACAGAACACAGAATTCACCTTAGCAATGCATTCTGTTCCCATGACACAAATTCACTGAGAAAAGGAGCTCTTGGACTAACTGTTGAAATTAGACTCTCACATAACAGCAATATTTAAACCCAATATTGACAGCGCTGCTTGCACGGACTGAAAACATCCCCTTGGTGACAAACAATCTGCCCTCGGCTATGACCTCTTGGTTTCTTTTATTTAGGAATCCAACTTTTCTGGCATGCACCCATCAGCCCTTTGAAAACTTCAGAAAGAACAACATAATCCTGCTCTCCACTTTGGCTTCCTACAGACCACTAGAGTAGGCTCAGTTTTCATCCTTAAGGCATCCAGTGGCCTGGTTTCTGGCTTCAAAATGTCTCAGAAATTAGCCCCTCAGGCATGAAAGACTGCAAAGTATGGACAGCAGAAACAACATCTATCCAGGGCACCATTTCCTTACAGGTCAGCCCCAAACTGGAACAAAAGACCAGCCCTGCCCTTTTCAAAAAAAGCTAAAAATACATTTACCTAAAAAGACAGAAAATATGAACCAATAAAAACCAAAACCTGACAAGACAGGAATTAGTTACAATGAGGGTGAAATGACTTAGGCATAACATCTGGCATAAAATTCCAAGGAATAAGTGTATTGTGCCAAAACCAGGGAAACAAACCATATAAAGGACACTGTAAAAGAAAAGGAATCTCTCAGCATCTCTCTCTTTGTAGTGCACTTTTCAGGCTCACATTGGAAGCATGAAGATATTGTAAGGAGAAGGCAAGATCATAAAACAGGAAGCCAAACTTAGACTATTGGAGTTATATTCTTCAAATGGTATGTTTCATAAGGAACTATAAATCCACCACAAATTTTATTTTTATCATGTATTGCCATCTCAACAAGATACGCACAAAATTTTCCAGGTTCAACCCTATATATACTGAGAGAAAAAAGAACAAATATAAATTCGCATTGAAAACTGCTGTTAGGTTTCCTTATTTTCCCATATAAATGCTATGAATTATTTTAGAAAACTACATTTTAGTCTTTTTTTATGCCAAACATTTTCATATCACTTTTTATTGGTCACTCTTGGCATTGACCAGCAATTGAGCACTAAAGAGCTTCTGTTTACCTGTAGATACTCAGTTTCTTTTTCCCCTGGTTGCTATTGACTCCAGACTCACTTGTCCTGGCAGACAATCTGCCATTCATAATGCACGTTGAGTATTGTCTGAACTCAGCTGTCTCAGGGATCAAGTTAAGGAGAAGTTAATGATATGAAACTGAAAAGGGCGGCAAAACATAACAAAAAATAGTCCCTACTGTAAGAGGTGAAGGAAGAGACCTGGGATGAGCAAGAGGATGGACATGAAGCAAACATGGCAGGAACAGAGAGGAGAAAGTTCTAGAATGGATTCTATTCTCAGTGTTCAAGCGATAAGTGTCTATGGTAATAATGATAAACACTGATTTAAAAACAATTCTAATATTGTCTTGTGATGATATTGCAACCCTCTTGTGAAGCATCCCAATAACGCCATGAGTGTGTCAGACATCACTTTCAGGAAGCACACAGACCCCAAAATACACACAGCTGCACATCCTCGACTCCTGCTAGCTGCATTCCATTCAGTCAGTTACCCCAGCTCAGCATCACTGTGTGCAGCCCATAAAACCCTCATTTCCACTGGGGAGAGTTCTGACACTGGCACAGAAGACACACATGCTCCTGTTAGTTTGCTGATGTGCTTAAATCTCACAAAAAGGGAAGCTCTGCTGGTTACACAGTCAGTTCACTTTTCTGGGCAAAAGATTTTATCCCTTCACTACAGTCCTGTTCACCTGTAAACATCCAAGTGGTCTTTGCAACCTGTACAACTTTTCCCTCCCAATTCCATGGCCTGCAGGCAAGACAGTGAAGCATTTCTTTATTTCATATCAGTTGATTACAAATGTCAAAACACAAGCAACATCCCTCAAGAGGTTTTGCTCCACACAATTTTTTTAGATGTCAGCCCAATCCAAGTTCCACTGATGCTGCTTTAAAACCAAGCCTCTTGTACTTATTCACCTTGCTACTTTTTAGTTAAGTGCTATGAAATTCCTTGTCGGGGTCCTGAAAGGAAGCATGAAGTAGGTGAGTCCTGCACGGATACACAGGCTCTGTGACGCAGCACTGCAGATTCAGAGCACCTGTCCTCAAGGAAAAACCTACTCTCCTTCAGTTCATACAAGGGTGCTGCCCATACCGCCAGCACATGACAAAATAAACTTGCTTCCAAGCACTGTCCCCCAAAAATCTGCTCTTTTATTGCAAGATTGACTGGGTTTTTTGCAGTATATATCTAATCCAGGCACCTCCACACACACTGCTGCCAAGGACCTGCTTGTGCCTCAGGAGGGAGTACAGGTAGCATGGCAACAGCAAACAAAGCAGAAGGTGGATTTTGGAGGAAGAAGAGGTGGAGAGAGCTGGGTTTATACTAGAAGGAAAGACTCAAGATATAATAATTCCTTTTTCATACAATACCTTTCTCCTAGCTGTTTTTTGCCAGCACTGTAACAAGAAGGGTGATGAATTTCACCCTGAGATATCTGACAGCACACTAATAGAGAAAGATCCAGGGCATGCTGGATTCAGATTCAGACACCAGAACTGTAATCAAAAGAAAGGACTGTTCTTGCTTCAGGCTCTGAATTAATTCCCCTTTTCTGTCACTTAAATTACTGTTGTTTTTCTTAAATTGTGCATACACATGGATATTAGCTAAAACTAAATAAATAAGGACTGGCTCCAAAGGCCATTCCTGCAAGATGCCTGTCAATTTCAACAAAATAATTCTGGTTGCCAATGACTCAGACAAAAATACGCACACTGAGGACAGGAAATAAGAATAAATTACCTTAGATTTGAAAAAAGAAACAGCTGACTTTTCCACTTTGGACACCTTACCTGACCTTTGCACAAGTCTGGCAAGACTGATCTGTCTTTTTAAGGTCCAGTCTGGAAGCCAGAACAGTCAGTGACCTTTCTTACTGGGAAGTATGAAATCCATTCCTGAAATTACTTTTGAAACTGTATAGTTGTATACAAACACACACAATATATTTTATCTGGGTAGCTTTTAAAATGTTGCCACTCCATTAGGCTATAATAGCTTTGTCAAATGAGCCAAGTCTTGTGCCTTTTGGTAACAAACTTCCCTGAAGTTGGAAAGCATTCTAATGAATTAAAACACATCACATCAAAAGTTTACACAGTGCTAAATTAACATGTGATAAGATACAATGTGACACAACATGTTCATAAGCTTAAGCATGTCAGAAAATAAAGTATCTTTCTATCGGCTTATTCTGAATCTAATCCATATTTAATCAGTAAAATCACTAGCCAGAAACTTTGAGAGTTTATTTAATACCACCATTACAAATAGACTACAGTGACCCAATTAGGACCACAGAAACAAGGTTAGCAAAATACCAAGACAGAGATGTTTTGGTCTTCAGAAGCTCTCCAGGAGTGAACTAAAATCCTGTTTGGGAGACTTGGCATTACTTTATCATGAGCAAAATAAACACTTTGGTGTTTATTGTGTGCAACAAAAGTTAGGCATATTTCTTTCTTTAAAAAAGCCATTTTTCCTCTGTGTAGAAGATGATGCAGTATCAGAATCAGCACAATAGCTGAACTGACCAAAATCAGAAATACTCTAAGTGATGATTCTGTGGAACAAAACATTTGGAGTGTGGCTGAACTCACTGAACAGCCATAGCAAGGCCAGGATCTGAAATATATTGCTCCAACTGTGACTGGAATACACTTTCTGTCCAGTTAAAAACATTTTTGTTAGAATAAGATTCTCCATGGTACCTTAGCAATTCTAATTTTCATCTAAACAAATGCTGGGTAGCAGAAAGGCAGAGGTATAACTCCTGCAAAAATAGTTAAAATAAGAAATATTTTGCCACTTGTTACCATCAATGGTTTTTTCAAGAGATCTTCACAATAGAGCAGCTCTCTGGACTTTAGATATAGTCTGTCAGACCTCCACCCACTCCACCCCCATTTTTTTAAGTACTTATGCTTGGTATTAAGGGGAAAACGAAAAGCTTTATATTCTCAGACATGTGGCAAGCAAGGCATTTCATCCAACAACAGATACACGCACATAGAAACACATTCACACAGCTTTTGCCTTCAATGGAAGTTCTTTCAGGTAAAATCCCCAAATTATTTCCTGAGCATATCCTTTTTCTGAAGCACCAAGTCCTCAGCTGTATTGGTCAGTGCTGCCACAGCCTACATAATGACCAGCTCAGATCCTGCCAAAATGGCCAGAACATGCCAATTCCAGTGTCAAGAACCGATCACCTATAACTCCATAAACCAGCAACATCCCGAAAGGGTGCTGTTTAGCATTTGAGAAATTATAGCACAGGACTAAAGAACCTTCAAATACAATCGATTTTACTGAAATTGAGTGGCAGACGTGTTTTCTTCTATCTTCATGACTGTGCTTAGCAGCAGTGTTAATAATAGTGCTTGTTTAACTAAAGCAGTATACTTTAAAAAGTATAGTTCAAAGAACAGCAATCCCAGTAAAACCACAGAGTTCTCCCTCTCAGGCATGGTCTTTTCCATATTACTTAACCAGTATGTGGTCACTGCTTCAATCTCTCTCTAATTTAAAGAGTAAATCAAATTAGGGGGAACAAACTGGTCCCATCTCCATAAGGTCTAATTTATACAGAACCTTGTTTAAACGTGCTTGCAAATCAACTATTATTTGGAGGAGGGGAAGCTCTGTTTGGAACAAAGCACTTAACAGTCCCTTCGCTTGGCATGCCCTGTTTCTTTCCCCCACAGCTTGCCCAAAACTAAATCTTCCTGTTTAACAATGAGATTCACTTAGTTTTAGCAGATACATGTAGGGAAATAGCAGGAAGGTGATGAGGGGTGGGACAATCCAAGATTTTAGGTGAAACAACTTATTTTTTCAAAATTCAAAATTAAAAACGGTATCAACTTTTCCTAGGGAATAAAAAATGGGCATTTATGTTTCATAATATTATTTTAAATTACTTCTCAATGAAGAAGTATTGTGTTCTTTTTCCGAAGCACCAAGTCCTCAGCTATATTGGCCAGTGTTGCCACAGCCTACGTAGCGACCAGCTCAGCCCTGTGGCACAAGCCAAACTCCCTTGAGTTTGCCAGCTCAGGCAGCTGTTTGTCAGCCAGATCCCTTGCAATGTAATGGGAGGAGGATATAAACCATTCCTCTGACATATAGAACCTGCCTGAGGTGGGGTTTTAGTGAACAAAATAGAGTCTTCGAAAGGCTAAGTCTTCTAAAACTAGATAAACATTAACACTAAAATAATTGAGGTGTAAATGAAGCATGTCTCTCTTTCTGACACATCAAAGAGGTGAGCGTGTGATAGTATCCTTCTGCTCCATGACAACCTGTAGCCATAGAGCCTGATAATCCTCCCCTCTCCCCCAGCTCATGAACTTGCTTTTGTTTCCCAAGCACAGCAAATTTGGTACAATTTGACAGGTACAAAGCCCACTAGTACAGCAGGTGATTTTCTAATAGCAACAACTTTAAATCTTGCTAGCACAAACACTGCTGGCCTGAGCCCAGCTTGAATCAGAGTGGTCTGCAACCAGCACCATGAAAAGGTTCTCACAACTGCTCTGCGTTAGCAGCTTCCCCAGCCTCTTTAAGAAACTGATTTTCAGGATCTACATTTACTAAATTCATATAAATTCTGTTGCTTTACAATGCCTTGTTATGAGTGACAGCTTTCTACTGCATCCTTACAGACAACAGGTACCTTGTGGACAGCTGAGGGATTCCTGAGCAGACAACCTGGGAAGTTTGTAAGGCCAGTTAGCTGCATGTTTGCCCAGTGACTACTCTATCCAGACTGTTCAACAGGCACAACTGGAAAATTCTGTAACCACAGTTGTTCCAGGATTGTCCAGTGAAGGCTCTGACTGACCTTCAAAACTTTTAAAACAAAAGTAACAAAGAGTGTTTAAAAAAAAAACAAAAAAAACACACCACTAAAAATTATTTCCTTGTGCACTTCCCTCAGTTCCACACTTTCAGAGCCTCTAAGTAACAAAAGCTAAGGAATCCTTTGCCAGCTAAGCCACCATCTCAGTCTACTGAGATGTCCGACATCTTCTGGTCTTAAATAGCCAATTATGAATTCTCTTCAGCTGGTTTCCTTTTACTTTAAATCTCTTGAGTAGAGAAGAATCATAAAAATACATATTTCTCTCTATTTCCTTTGTTTCCCAAATAATATCACCTTGTTTTTCCTAGATGCAGATTTATTTTTCCAAACAAAAGAATAAAAAAAAAGTTTCGAGACTAGTAGAAAATCACAGTTTACCTAAAAGTATGAAAGAACCAAGGGATGAAATATACTCAGAAAACTCCACACAATTTTTCCAAATTTCTCTATTTCCTGGGGTAAAAATTAGGTTTGAAGTTGTTGTCTTTCATACAGAACTGAATTGTTTGTAGTTAATAATTTCTAAGAAAAAGACTACAATACTAAATTGTCTTTTTTGCATCACAAAGCTTTACTGTCAAACTGTGAAGTACACAAGAGATTGCTTTCTAAAAGAATACTCAATGATCATATGGTAATTTTTCCACTGAAATCACCCAGATAAGAAGTTGTTCAACAAGCACAGTATTTGCAGGGTCAAGCCCTGAACTAAAGAAAAAAAAAAAGGTTATAAACAAAGCATCCTTTAGAAATTCACCACAGATGTAGGAAAAATAAGTTAGTTCATGTGTTGTTTTATCAAGCATGTTAATATTTTTGCACCACATACAAGAAATAAATCATGACAACTCCACCTATGTGATCTCATTTCACATTTACTTTTTATGACAGAAATCCAACACTCCTGCTCATAACATATTATACCCTGTGATGCAGTGGGAATTTTGAGCAAATAATGACAATGTGGAGAACACCCAAAACACAATGGAGTTGACAGCAAAACAGACACGGATTTGGAATGTGGAAGCTGTACTGCTTCTGGGACTGGATTTTTGTTAGTGTTCCCTGAGTCACATGTGTACAATCACAACCCCACCAAGGCATGGACAAAAACCCAGTCTCAGAAGTACAGCTTTCACATTCATCAGGTGATCCTGTAAGGATAAGGCTCATTCCCAGCAAAAACCTTGTCAGAGATGGCATATACATAGTTCTTATTTCAGCACAGCTAGAGCAAACCATTGCTTATATTTCCTACATGGGATTTACCTCATGAAGTTGAGAGCTCTTTCTTGACCTCCAGTGGGATTCTATATAGAGCAGATATTTTGCCACTTGGAAGACTCTCAGAGTCAGTCATGCTGTTGTCCTGGAGGGAAGTAGAAGGATGGAGCTTCACACACACACACTGCAAAGACGACAGCCATGATTTAAGATTTCTTACTGTAATTTTTGATTCTGTACTTACTCCTTTGCAAACAAGCAAGATTTCACAACATAAACACATGGTTTGCACATGTTACCCAGACTGTGAATTTCGAGTTGTCACTCACAAGATTTTTTTTTTTACCTGTTGCATCTTAATTCACTTAGAATTTGGAAAAGCTGCTCTGCTCACAATGGCATCTACACAAGTTTAAGGACATTCTGAAGTCCCATTAAATTAGCACTTAAAAGCACTATTGGCTTTAACCTAGTTTTGAACCATTGCAAATAGTTTCAATTTAACCAAATGTCAAAGCAATGTGATGAAGTGGGTCTTATGATTCTCTAATGTGCCTCTTATGTGACCTTATGTGCCCTTACAGGATGCCTAAAACAGCACATTCAGTTGCCAGATCTCCAGACCAGCCCTGGGTTTATTTTATATGCATCCCGGGGTTTTACTGGAAAAACCCAGGACAGGATCTGGAGAGCTACCACTGTGGGCATGCCAACAGAACCCAAATCTCAGTACCTTACACGACTGCTGCACGGCACTCACTTATTGACTCTTGCCTATATTCAAGAAGAAACACCAGTATTTCATCTTCATTTTGTAAAGAGTATAAAAGGTTAATGGTCAGATTAAACAGAGAACAATTATACCACTGTAAGAGATTTTTTCGTTATAGGTGATACGAGTGACAGTATTTCATAAAATGTGCAAAGTATGACTCAAAACCCTGAACACCAACTTAATTTAAAGTGTCTAGATGAAAAATTCAACTGACAAGTGCCATTCATCCCAACCAAATATCTTCCCCACACTGTTAAGCAAATGACAAGATAGTAAAGCAAAATGGAATTTAAAGTGTTTTTCCTTCCCATTCCAGTGAAGCACAACATCTGAATTCCACTTTTGCTCTCTTGACGACTTCTGTTAAAATACCCTTGATCAGGCACTCCAAATAAGTTTAATTAGTTGCAAGTAACACCTCCATTCACTTTTTCTTCTTGGTTGCTGTTCATTTAGTCTTCAATATACTATACAATATGAAATTGCCAAGATATTACTTAACACTTATGCTATAAGAGAGGGGTGCACTAGAAAAAGAGAGCTTTTCAGAACTGCCTTGATCTTTGTGGGGGAAAAAAAAAAAGCCAAAAAAAGCAAGAAAATTAAAAAGGGAAGGGAAAATATTTCAGAAGGATTTTAAGAGATTAAGCTTGTGTTTTACCTTTCACCACATCAGGCCAAGTCCTCAGCGGATACAAAGCACTGGAGCTCTACTTCAATCAGCAAAGCCGCTTCAGAAAATTGACCTTTTTCTCACTCCAAATACCGCCTACAGCCTGCATATGTGTGTTTGACTTTTTCAGATCCCCTTCTTCAAGTTCAGCCTTAAGAAAAAGCTGAAGGAATCCATTTGAATTTAGCTCACACTCGGCGTATTTCCGCGGATTTACCTTCGCGCACAGGACCACAACCTCTAAAGCTGCGTGGCTGAGGGTAAAGGAAAAAAAAAATAAAACTCTCCCTTTACAGAAATTCAGAAGTCAAAGGAATAAGCTCAGACTCTTGACACATAACAGCAGTTTTTCAGACAGCCTGCTTTCAAGCAAAGCAAATAGCCCTTTTCCGTCTCTGGCGGCCGGGGCGGAGCGGCGTGAGGGAGCGGGCCGCAAAGCCGAGCCCAGCCGAGCCCTCGGGGCCCACAGCGGTGCCCAGCTCCTTGCCCCGCGCCTGTCCCTCACACAGAGCCCCTCGGCAGCGCCCACAGCCCCGAGCCCGTCCGTGGGGCGGCGATGAGAGCCTTGACAGCCCGTCCTTAGCCCCAGTGTCTGAGTCGGGCACACCCAGTTCCCCGCCCCGCTAAACGAGGTGCGGAGTGGGCTGGCAGGGACTTTCAAACACAGAACAACCTCCAGGAACACCTGAAAACCCCGGCGGGCACGGCCTGCTTTGAATCTTCCCTGTTGCGAGAGAAAAGGGCCGGTGTCTTTGCAGGGGGAGCTGAGTCGGGATGCCTTTTGAGCTTGAAGAAACCAGCGCCCTGAGGCTACTCCTCGTTCTTTAAGGAGCTCTCTTCTCCGGGTGGCAGCCCAAGGAAGAGTTTGGAGAAGCCCACACAGCAAGTTTAAGGCAGGGGAGTGCCTCTCCTGCAGGCACACCACAGCACAGGTGCTTTTCAAAGTGTCACGGGCCCTGAAAGCGTGAAGCAAAGCCACGCGGTGTGTTACCCTGAAGCTGTCCCTCACTCCTGCCCTCGGGGATGGCTGGGCTCCCGCACTCCCCTGGCATTTTCAGCAACCATCCCACCCCCGCACAACAAACTCCAAGGAGTCAGCTCCTGTGAATCACGACACACGGTGGTGCGATCAGCAATGGATGGGGCGGAGCAGCTGCTGTGACAGCCATGGAGCTGAGGAGGGTGTGCAAGGGTGGGGTTATGCATGGAGGGGTAAAACTCGTTTAAAAAGATGGGAAGCAGGAACGTCCCCATCTCTTGGAATGTATTTTACTCAGAAAGAACAGCTGGAACTGCTGTGTTCTCCTCCAGTCCTGTCAATCACACTGCTGTGTGTGACCAGGATATGACTGATATACCCTGACACAGCATATCAAAATGCCAAAAAAATTTGAAATATAGTAGTATTTTTCTCACTAAAAATGTGACAAGATCATGTTCCTTTGAAGTGTCATGATCTTTGGGGGGAAAAAAATAAATTCTAACATTCAGAAGAACTTTTTTTTAACTTACGAACCAATAATTACCAAGTTGGCCAACAGCATGAAAGTCACTATCTTTTCATCTGATTACCCCACATCCCCAGCACAGACCATGAACAAGAAAATAAATCCTCACATACTCCACACTCTCAATTATACCTCAGAAAATAACATGAAAACAAAGTAGAAAATCTGCTGGGGAATTGAGGACCAGAGCAGTGGGATTTCTGGGAGAGAAAAGGCTCTCATGTAGCCAGAAAAAACACATGAAAACATCCCATTTATCACTTCAAAGCCATGGCTAGTACTTGGGGTTTCCTAGAGGGTTAATTTACCAGTGCACAATCCGAGAGTCCTGATTTGTACAAAGCTACCTAACAAGGTGTGCTTAAACATATTAACAAGCTCAGTCTACAAAACACTCTGAAAATGAAACAGGGCTTAATCAAACATTCATACATTCACATTGATATCAAAGACCAAGAAATCAGACTTCCAGAATGAATGCTCTTCCAGTACCTTTGTTTCTGTAGTGGGTAGCTCAGCTTTGCATGTTTATGATTGTAATTTTTATGATTCCCCTTTGAAAACTAATCAGACAAGCAGCCTGGGTGCAATACCAACACATCAGTAACATGAAGAAACACCACTAGAAAAGTCCATAAATATTGATGTAGGCACACTCTCCAAGGTGCTGGTTGTCAGATACCTTCTCCCCTGGATTAGCACCTTTAGCTTCAGAGGACATCCATTCACAGCTTTGTTCCTCAGTAAGGGAACCCCCACAGCTGTTCACACTGCAGGCAGCTGGTGACACCCTTCGGAAGGACAGCATTCCCCAAACACCAGTGGCAACACCAGCATCCCATATCCCTTGCATCTGCTCCACTCACAGCCACCCCACAGACCACTGCACAGCTCTCTGGGGTTCGCTACCCTTTTTCCAGAGCCACCAGGAGCACTTTGCCCTCCCACAGCAGGTCAGCATGAAGCAGGAGGGGCTGCTGCCCGCCGGATTTGCAGCTAATCCTGCGCGAGGGACCAGACCATCTGACACCTTGCAGATGCTTTGGTTCAGCTGCTCTGCTGTGCCAGGGCTTCACCAGAGGGCACGGGCAGCAAACGGGCTTGCTTTAGCTGGCAGGAACGCTTAGGTCCAACCAGAGTACCTCAGAGTGCCTGCTGACTTTCCTTTTGCCCCGAGGAGGGCAGCTGAGCAGGTGGCTCAGCACAGGCAGAGCCGAGGGTTACAGCCACTCCTCACCTAACTCATCCAGCTGTTTCCTTCTCCTGTGTGGAGGGAGGGCAGAGAACCATCCTTTTCTTCCTTAAAAATCGACAAATATCACCTGTATTTATGTGTTATAAAACCGGGGGAAGCTGGCAAGTTTCTATCCAGGAATTTTTAAGAGGCCCCAGGGTAACTAAATACCCATTTCCCACTAAGTTTCAGTCAGATTTAGACACTTAACTCCCCTAGGTGTGTTTGAAAGTCCCAGTCCAAAAGTAATGCAGCAATGAATAGCAACATAAACTGTGCAAGTAAGTTGAAATCAGTTCAGCCTTAACTATCGTATTTCTAAAGTTTGTATTAATAAAAATATACTTTAATCAAAGTGACAGCATGCCTTTAGTGTTGGTATTATTCCCAGTTTCCAAAATAAAGCCCTGTAGCTATGGTTTAAAGCAAGTGTATAGAGATAACAAATTACCTTCTGACAGTTTTTCCAGTCCTTTGAAATGCCAAATATATTCACACCAAGTGAAAAGTACTCTTTTGACTGTTTTTTATGTATTGTGAAATGTTCTGCTTTGTAATTGGTCTTCTTTTATGGCATTATTCTAAAGCATAGAGTCAAGGTATTGTGATGTTCTTAGGATCTGCTGTAGTGCACAGTGATTGTATCTACTTTCTTCTGCTGCAATACTTATAAAGTTTACAATCTCTACCCCAAACCATCCTCTTCAACAGCACTTCACTTAAATCATGCACACAGTCCAAATTTAAGATTGCTGAGGGAAAAACACGGAGAGAGTTCTATGATCATCTAAATATTTTGTTAAGTTGTTGCTTCCTTGTCAGAGTATCTCAACCAGAAATCTGATCCAATTATTTTCTTAATAGACATATCAACAATACTCAACACAACAGTGAAAACACAGTTTTTCTAACTTTTAGGCTTGCGCTCACCACATAATGGCTAAAACTCTCTTTGTACCCCCTGTATTATTCTTACACCCACAATGTGGACTCTAGTAGAAGAGATGAACAGGCAATTTTCCTAATGATGCACGAAGCAAAATAAAATATATTGTAATTTTCTATAACTGCAATGTATTTGGTTTCGGAATGCTGGCTACTGTGAAAAAAATGCTTTGTTTTTACAGTGAATTCTAAATTACTTTTGTTTCCTCAAACTTTCTACACAAAAACTCACATAACAGGGAATTAAATATTTGTTTTTCTGTTTTAAATAACTGTGTTATATATTGTAACTTCCACAGCAGTCATGTTTGCCATCACATGATCAAATCTTAATAAGAATGTATTTTTCACCCAATATAATCTATAAAATCATGCTGGACATACACAGTGATATAAGCACTTTGTCAAGGGGTTCAAATAGCCTATGGAAGTAGAATGTGTTTGTTAGGAGAATAAAGAGAGCTGTTGGATAATAGTTATCCCTTATCTTTATCTACTAAGGCAAAAGGTTTTAGTGTTTAAAGTATTACTCTAAAAAGTCTGTTTGATATTAAAAATCTTAAGATGGGATGCTTGAGAAGAAAATGATAAAGGCCTTTGAATTCCACATAAGAAAAATGAGTGTGCTGTAATAAAAGAAATAGTTTGCACAGCCACAAGAGAGAGAAAGAGAGGATTTCATGGACTTAATTTCTGCTTTAGCTGAATATACTCAGTTCCACTGAGGTCAATGCCAGTATAGACAAGCTGAGGACAACTGGACCCTGTAACAAAAATATGTAAAAAATTGTATTTAGTCTGTATGTTGTCTCTCTGTGCCTACTTTCAGTCAAATGTAAGATAAAGAATACATGATTATATGAGCCTTGACAGTAAAAGAAATATGACAATCAAAATTATGTTATATGGGAAAAAAATATTTATAGAAAATAGTGGGAGGTGATGATCATCAATCATTTCTGTAAGGCTCATAGTCTGTCTGACTTTAAAGTTGAAAATAATTTCAAGTTACTTGGCTAGGGAAGGAACATGCTATTTTCACAAAGCAATTCAACTAGAGAACAGAGGCTACATTCACAGAATATCTTGGGTGTTAAAAATGGAGTATTTCAAAGATGCACTTCCAAGTATCAGGTTTTCCAATGGAAACTGCAATTGTGATTTGAAAATTTCCTTGGTGTAAGGTGAATAAGCCAGTAAAATTTCAGTCTCCAACAAAGTTGCACTTTTTCCATGCACAGAACCCAAACCCTCAAAGGTACACATTTATTTCTTGGAACGGCCTGGTTATAGAAACTTATTTTTTTGTTTTTTCTTTCTATTCTTTCCTTGGAATGATTTAACCTTTCTACATTTCATTATAAAATCATAGAATGCTTTGGATTGAAGGGACCTTAGAGACCATCTGGTTCCAATCCTCCTGCTGTGGGCAGGGACACCTTCCACTATCCCAGGTTGTTCCAAGCCCTGTCCAGCCTGGCCTTGGACACTTCCAGGGATGGGACAGCCACAGCTTCCCTGGACAACCTGTCCCAGGGTCTGCCCACCCACAGGAAAGAATTGCTTCTTAATATCTAATCTAAACCTGCACTCTGTTACTATAGATGCAGCTTCTAGGCTGCGTTACTACTCATCTCTGGGTTACTACCTTTCTTTAAGGCATCTACTTTGACTGACTCATTATTATTATCATCTTATACCAGACCTACTTCCTGATGAGCAATGGCAAGATTTACTTACATAACTAGTCTTGGAATTTTGCAGAATTTTCTCAGAGGGAAGGCTCAGTTCTCTACCTTTCTATTCAACTATTATTTTCACCCCATCAGAGAGACATTTGGAAGCTCAGTTCTAAATAAAGCTAAAGTTGAAAGTATATTTTAGCTAGTGAACTAGCTCTTACAGTCCTTCTCCAGTCAATTTCCCCCTGAAATAAAACACCTAGGGCAATCCAAAACTCTCAAAATTAACAAAGCCTTCTTTCCTTCTTACCTGGGTTTCATAGTTGGTAGGCTGGTGTGGAAGCCATTGCTGAAGCTTTTCTAAGGTTTAGGTACTCATCACCTTTTCTTTACAGTGCAACGTACTGTGTGTTTAGGTGTTTGTGCTACATTTCCCCCTCCATTCCCAAACAGAATGAGATTTTACTCCTCTAATGCATGGCCATTCACATTGATGAAACCAATAAGGATTGTGCTTCTACAAAATTTGATTTAAACTAGCCAAGTAATTCAATGATTCTTATGGGGAGAGGGAATGCATGCCCACAGTGTGAAAAGATACACCCCGTCTCCAGAGGAAAACCAGACTAACAATAAACCTGTAAAAATATTCTGAAGAAAAAATTCTTTGCAGGCCCCTTTTTCTCAGGCTCTTCATAGCTTTCTGTTTCTTCTGTGGATGATCATTTGACCTTTTTTCCCCCTACTTTTTCTGCATCTGCTATTTTTACCTCTCTGTCTGTTCTGCCCTCTTTTCATTTCTCCTATGTCTCTTTTCCCTGGATCAAAGTGGAAGGAAGGGCATTTGAGCATCATTAATTTGTGGACCTATGGGCACATATATCACATTGTGACAGACAGACAAGGAACCAAGCACTTCAGCTGCTCTCCAGGACTGGCTGCTGGCACTGGTGCCCAGCAGACAAGCGCTGGCATTTCCAAAGGGACATTGTCCTGCTGGGAATGCTGACAACCTGTCAAACAGAGCCCTCACACACATACATGTGGCACTGAGGCAGTACAGGTTTTACCAGTCCAGAACGTAGCTTAAACTTTCTGCCCTGGCTTTTATCAGGTTTGTTTTTGTGTCTATTGGAAAACTGTACAAAATTATAATAAATTAGTATCTCTTTTGATAGGAGGAAAATTGTACTTGCTCAAAATGTAATTTAAAATGTCCTTCTTGCAATTTCAAAACTATTTTCAGCCAAAAACAGTTCTGAAATTCTTACTATCCTAATCCAGGCTTGGGGTTAATTTAGAAAATCCAGCCTCCTACATTTGGAACATACACCCCCAGCATTATCCCTTTGTTTTTAGAGGACCAGAGCTAGTAGCTTTTTATATTTTAATTTTTCCTATCTGTGTCATATTCCTATAATCCTTAGAAATCTACAACACTCAGGATAAATCCACCTAAGGAAGTCAACGGAATTCTGCCAGGTGCAAAGCAGTGCAGGATCTGTCTCCTTGTTCTCATGATGTTCCATCAGCAAGAGAAATTGCTGTCGAGCTTTGGCAAGACCATTTGAATGCTATTGCATATATAATATTCCCTTTAAGATGACTGCACTTCAGGAACCTTCATGAAAGATTATTTGCTATAATTAAAAGAACCACTTACATAGGTGGCTATAGCATATCCTCAAAGAGAAAGGTAAAATTCAGTTCAAGTCATTTGCTGAAAATAGTTTAAGTAGAGACTTTCCTGTAGTTCAGATTTTTACACTAACTTGCCACAGAGCTTTCTTACAAGGAGAGAATAGCACCAGAAGGGCAAGTTTAAAGGATCTGCAGAATCAAAGAATAGCTGACACTGGAAGGCACCTCAGGAGATTGGCAGATCCAGCCACTCTGCTCAAAGCAGGACGCTGAGGGCCATGGCCAGTAAGGTTTTTAAACATCTTCATTTACTAAGCAAGATGGGGCTTTCAGGGTAAGCTCAGTGACTCCTATTCTAAGTATAGTTCTAAAACTTTAAAACATTCATGTATTCCATAAAAGACTAGTTTCTGCATTTTACTACTGACACTTTACATCTTAATTGAACCTCTGTAGCATCAGTTACTGATGATCTTTAGCATAACTGGGAGTAGATAAAATCTTTTATCTTGGTAAAAAAGAGCAATTACATATTTTTGGATGAGTGATTCATTGCAATGTGGGTTGAGTCTGTATAGACAACATTCTGATGAAAATCTTTATGTATGGATTCCTATCAAACTGTATTTGGAGAAATAAATCTAAGCTTCCTGAAAAACAATCATAAATATACACATAAATTATTCCCTGTAAAATAGAAGAGCTGAACTTTTAACCTTTCCCAAAATTTCTCTCTGGTCAGAATCAAGAAAGCTTGAAAGAGTTTGCCCGTGTTCCATATATCTGTACATGACTTCACTGAACAATGGGAAAGGCTCAAATATTTCAAAGCAAAGGTTTCCCGGGGGCTGCAGCAGCTGCATAGGGCAGTGAGTTTCCAGTTCCAAGGGGTTCTCACCAGCAGAGTCTGATACACCAAATCCCACTGCGGAACCTTCTCAGGTCACTGGAATGACCAGAGTGGAGGTGCAGAATGTAAACTTATCATAAAAAGCTGGATGTGGACCTTAACTTGAAATATGATTTTTTTTTGCACAGATACAGCTCAGGAATACCTTTTTATAGAGCCATAGGTAAAAGCAGACCTGCTCAGTGCTGCCTGCCCCTCCAGTACAGGGCTATGCTGAAAGCTTTGGTTATACGTGTGGAGCAAACAAATGTAACTAGAGCGTGCAACCCAGACCTGATGTGTGCCACACTGATCTGATTTCACATTGCAGAAATGCCTGACAAGTATAATAAATAAATTAGAACGTGTTAACTGCTTTTCCAAGTTTCCTAAAATCCATGCAACTTGAGTGAGTTTGGTCCCTCTAGGCAGAAAGAAACAAACAGCAGCCAGGACTTCCCACCAGCCATTTGCAGCCTCCCAAATTGCAAATGTGTACAAGATCTAATTAGGAGTACATGGAACTTGTGTTTCATTGTGTGAATAATCTTTAGAAAACTCTGTGAAAAATCTGCAGGCGCTGTGCACACTTCCCAGAAACTCACCTGGCAGAATAACAATATGGATTAACACTTGAAAGGTATTAAAAATACCTGGAAGGATTAAGCATTCAGCCTTGGGATCATGCCAAGTACTACCAAAAATCAAGAGTATTTAAAATTCTCCAATCAGAAACTATAGGATATTAGTACACAGTGTGCACACGCACATAGCAATTATATTTGACAGTATCATTTGTTAGCAATACCTTTCACTCCCTCTGTCAGCTTTGCTCTTACACAAAGTTCCCTGGGGCATGGACTCTCCTGACTAGGCTCAGGAGAAGCTCTCCACAAAAACCGGGCCTTGCCTGTAGAACAGCCATCTATGTGATGTGATGGCATACATTAATCCAATACTGCTACTACAGGACTGGTGGTGCTGAATTCATGCTCTTCATGAAGTACTTATCATTAAATAACATCATTTCTTATAGTAGTACAATGAAATAAGATATAGAAATCTAATAGCATCCTCCTAAAATTTATTAGAGTGCTGATATTGGTTTATGATTAAAATTTAACATCACTCAGTGTCTTGGCATTATTCATATTATTTTCCAATCTAGCAATCACATGAAGATTTTACAATCTACCCAGACAGAATTTATAGCAGGCAGTGGAGAACATTGGTTTAAAATGTCTTTTAAAATATTTCAGATGTAGCTGTCCAATACAACAGGCTTTAATTTCTTCTTCATCTGTTTGTTGATTCTTTCTATATTAAGAAAACTTAGCTTTTAGAGACAGCTCTATCCTAGTGCTCTCCCAGAATGGTTTCCTTCCAAAGTGCTAATCCTTTTTCAGAATGGTAAGTCAGAATTCTTATCATAATGCAGTGGGGGGAAAAAATATTCAGAACCTTCTTTTCTTTCTCTACCTAAAGACAGGTATCTACTAGAATGGAAATTTTCAGTTCAGTGCAGTGATAATTGTTGGCACGTGGTTTTGCCATGAAATATATTCTTCATCTTCTTGAGGTGCTTTTTCTTTTTGTAAAAAAGTGAGTTTATTTCACCTCTCTGTACCTCACAATTCCAGCTTCTTCTTCTTCTTCTGCCTTAATAAATTTTATTTTTTAACATATTTTTCTACCACTGAGTAAATAAATGTCAGCCTCAGGAACTCTCATATTTTGAGTCCAGAAGCCAGGTGGTCTCTTCATCTCATTGATGCCTTTATTACTCATCTGAGATAAAGAAAACAACTTCCCTTTTTCTTTTCCTCAGCCCTGAAACTTACTTCTTAATCTACTGCCTTTTTATTTTTTTTTGGGGGGGTGTGGCTGGGTTTGGTTTTGGTTTTTTTTGAGAAAGGTCTTTGGTGACATTCTCTTCTCAGACAGGATCTTTCTAAGCTATTTTCATATGTGGGAATATTTGCCTGCTCCTGCCTGGAACATGTCTTTGTGCTCCACCACCATGGATCAGATTTACCCTACAGAAGCCAGTGGGTCCATGCTCCATCACACCACCCAAGGGCCTGGCCCAAGGTCTTAAATTCGTAGTTACTTTGAGTTAAAGATGCTTCTAAAATGATTCACTTGAAGGTTTTGGCATATAACATTTTTTTTATCTTTTTGTTTGCTCTTATTAGATGTCACAATTACAGTGACATTCATGTCTTCTATCCCCTTAAGTGTAGTAATTAGCAGTAAGCAGTACTAGATAGTAAAGTATTCTTTATCTTAGCAAATCAGGATCTCCCTAATTCTCTCCTTTCCCCAGATCCATCATCCCTCGTAACTTCCTCAGGGCTGTGAGGAGTCATGTAGACAGAAAGAGGGAAGGTACAGTGATATTGCAGTTCAGATTTTGCATCTCCACATGACTCTCCTGGGTTCACTGTATGAACCTATGATCTCTGTCTTGTGTCTCCCCAAACTCTGCCTATGAGTTAAAAAACAAACTGTTCCAGAAATTGTTTGCTTCTGAGAAAAGTTAATTTTTTTTTCAAAAACTTCATCTGTTCCACTCCTATCCTCTGTATTAATTTCCTGAATAAACTCCTGAAAGTGAAGACTATGGAAACACCCTGAAAACCTAGTTTTAAATATTATCATGAAATCACAGAACTATGAAATAACTTGAATTTGAAAGGGAATCCAGAAGAGCTCTAGTCCAACCTGAGGAGTAGGGTGCTCCCCAGCCAGGCAGCCCCAGCCTGCATCATTGCTTTGGGTTCTTCCTTCCCAGCTGTGGGACTTTGCATCTGCTCTGGTTCCCTTGTGTGCCCTTGTGCTTCTCATCTGGAAACACAATGATCCTGCACTCTCTGGGCTGCTCCAGGTCAGTGACAAAGATGCTGAACAGGTTCCACAGGTACCCCTGTGGTGAGGGGCCTCTGAGCAGAGAGTGTCCTACTAACATCTACCTTGTGAGCCTGTCTATCCAATCAGTTCTCCACCCACTAGCCTCTAACAGCCTAACTCAGGTAGAGCAATATTGTGGGAGAGTGCTGCAAGCCTTGCTATTGTCTTTAGAAAATGGTTGTATTGAGCAATTACTAGTTTTGGAAAAATATAGCCTGAAGAGAATGTTTTATATTTCACAGTTAACTTTACAAAATTATCTTTTCACTCTGCTATTTGCAGTTCTACCCTGCCTTTGTTTCAATAAACTGTAGACCTAATTCTAGTATCAGACTAGCTCTTTACTGGAGCAGTACCAGTAACTGTCACAAAATATCTTAGGATTTTTGTCACTGTAAGTGATATCAATGTCAAGCTCTAACCCTTTCCTGCCTAGGTGACTCGGGTAGCAACATCTTATCATTGCTTCTTTCCAGGCTTCCTGCTGGGATTGTGCAATATTTTATTCATGATGAAATTAAAATATTCTGATGAGATTTGGCGTTGGGTGTATGTGTGTTTCATTGAATTAAAAGTTTTGAGCAAAGCACTAGAATGCTTTTGATATGACGTGCAAATCAGAAGAGATGACAGCTCTGACTGCTGAGCAGTCCTACGGCACTTGCCATTGCTCTTCTTGCTCTGTTTCTATATCGCCAGTGTAGTCAAAGCCAATTGTTTCAATTAGCCCTTTAGAGTAAAGCCATGTCAGTGTCTTGCATAAATGCACCGATCCCTACAGCAATATGCAAAATGTCTCTTTTCACATCTCACAGCTTCTGTGCTGAGTTCTGCAGCACTGTAATTAAGTCTAAGTAGACTTACAGAGTTACACTGATGGTTATGTATAAGTACATGTCCCTCATAGCTATTTGTTCAAGGCATTCTTCATATCATTTAACTTGCTTCAATTATGCAGATTGTATTTTGCCTGCTGATGTTTTTGCATGGTAATTTTATAAAAGCAAACGTGACCTACAGGATTTTCAATATTGTTAACTGAAGATCTAAAGAGATTTGACATACAACTTAGTTTCTTTCTACTACTTTTTAAACTCAACTGCGATTACAATTACTCCCTGCACTTAAAACTTACTTCATTTGTACTTTAATTATACCAGAGTAGACACAAAGGATAATGAGGAAACAAATGAAGTTTAAAGAAACTATTTGTATATATTTTGATATAACTAGCCTAAAAGTTTTGAAAATGAAAGTTTTAGAATGGTCTTTATACAGAAAGGAATTCATTATTAAAGTATATTTCTTGCCTTACTCAAATTGTATCTTACAGTCAACAGATTTACCAAATTGCCTGTCTTTGCGAACTCCGCTTATACAATGTAGAGGTGTGAGATTCAAGAAGTATTTCGCTAAAACGTGACAGCCTAGCTCAAAGGTGTGTTTTTTCTCTGGTTTTGCCTACTGGAAACTACTTTCTCTCACACACACACACACTCACACTTGCATCCAGCATTCATCTTCCACATGTAAACAAATCCTGAAAATAAAACAGGCATTGTCCAAAACAACATACAGGCTTACAAATATAAATTCTCATCTTCAGTCCCACTTCAGTGCTAGGAGTATTTAATTTTCTTTGGACCTGGATTCAGCAAACCAGCTAAACCAGTGAAAGCAACTCCGATACATACTGTCGACTTGTTACCTACTGTAATCCTGGATTTAGGATGTTCTGTAGCTGCAAAACTGAGAGAAAGCATTTCCAACACCTCATTACACCCTAAACTGCCCATGGCATTTGTGGTGAGGAAGGAGTTCAGTTACACATTTCTGTGTGTAAGACACAATGTATGTGAGCAGAATGGGATTTCTAAGAAGCCCATGGTGTATCAGGAAGCAGTGGGAATGTACATCACTTACGAGGGTTTGATCAACTGATTAAGGACTACATTGACTCACCTGAAAATCCAGCATCTGATCACCTGTAGAGCTTCCAGGCAGGAGAAGACAGAAGACTGCCTGCAGACTGCTGGCATGGTGGCAATGCAGAGGAGATTCCCAAAGGCAATAAAGTGACAAAGGACTTCCTCTGGGGGAATACCACACAGACCTCTGTGGCACAGCTGGACAAACACCTTCACTGTGTGGAAAAGGAGCAGCAGAATTAGCGTGTCAGTTGATAGAAAGAGAGAGAGAAGAGGCTGGCCAGTGCTCTGAGGTAGATCCATCTAGACCTCCTTCAGAGGATACTCTCCCAAAAGCACTTGAAAGACTCTTAAATACTGAAAAGCCTGATTTTGTCTGAATAAAACCTGGAATGTTTTGCTTTTTAATCAACTCGGCACCTCTGTGAGCAACAGCACCACGTTGTCCCAGAGCTCTCCAGGCAGGAGGCCTGCTCAGCTCAGTGCCCCTGGGGGCAGTCCAGCCACCTTCCAGCAGGAGATACAGGCACCTGGGTTCCTGCTATAGCTCACCTGCCTGGCAAGCCTTGCTTTTCCATAAGCCCGTTCCCCCTACCACAGCCACTGTCTGCACTGCCCCAGTGGGTCCCATCTCACTCCATTTCCTTAGAAGAACACAGTATACCTTGTGAAGAATAACAACACACATAAAATGCAAGCACCATCTGCCAAATCTGGTTTTTTTCCCCTGATTAAAGAGTTATTGCTGATTTAAGTAATTTCACAAGCCAAAAGAGCCGAAGAAACATTAATGAGATTGCAGGGCAAGGTGTGACAGATTTCTGACACCTAGACTTGCTGGACATTGCCTTGGTCTCTTAGGGCCCATGCTGTCCATATCACTGAGGTGGAGACTAAAGAGACACAGGTTACGCAGACACTGATGTTCTATCAAAGAGAAGCCAAACACTCATTAGAAGATTTCATTCTCAAATGCCTAGCACATACATAGATGAGTCACCTACAACAGGGGAAGAAGTTAAAATAAACTGAAATTAAGAAACAGATGCATGAAGAAATTGAAACAAACTGGTAGTAAATGAAATAAAAGGCCACAGAGGAGAGTTAAAAAAGGTTGAGACTTAACAAATGGAAGCACAATTGAACTATTAGAAAATTAATTGTGACTTGCTCTTTTGGGTACTCAGGTTGCTGTGTTTAGACTTCTGAGATAAACATCTGTGTTCTCAAAATACACAGAGGCATAACAGGCTTGTTACCTTTTTGTAGCATTATTAAATCCATCTTATAGAAGCAGTAAGGAACATCAGTTTGCTAAACTTCTTTTAACGGCTACTTGAATGCACAACTTTGGACAACAGTTATGTAACTTCCCCAGGCTTATGTATGGCTAACAGTTTTCAAAGGATGCAAATAAGTAAGCTTTTCAGATTAATTCAATCCTATGTGTCAATCATCTATGAAATGTTTTATACCTTAAGGGGAATAGACACCAAAAAACTACCACACTTGATGTGTTCTACTTTGTTATGTTTTGTTTACTGCCTTTGCTTTTGGTGCCTTACAGATGTTATTGTTCATTTTGGTATTTTTAATGCATTCTTTTTAATATTTGGCATGCGACTGCCCTGCAGTGAATAGGAGAAAGAAGCTGTCAGTCTGACAGGCTTGCTTAGAGATTGCTCTTTTTCTGTGCTGTCATTGTATGCAAGGCATGTGGAGCCACAAGAAAGCTAGAGAAAAAAAAACCTCAGTGATGGAACAAGTCCTTCCATGCCATTATTACTGTTGTTTGTTGTGCTGGTGTGAAGCTCCATTGTAATAGGTACCATGTAAACTCAGAACAAAAGTCTATTCCTGCTACAGAGCCTACACAGCGTAAATCATTAAATCAACTTCATATCACAGATCCTGGAAGAGCACAGGAAATAAATTAAGAGGTGTGGGAGAAAGCTGAAAAGCCTTCCTTGCTACTCAGCATTAGCTGCACGTCAGGCAAAGACCATGTTTTTTAATGTAAAAGTCAGGCCAGAGGCTGACTGTACAGAAATCCTGCTGCAGCCTTCCCTGGGTGACCAACAGATCTCTCCAGGCAGCAAGGCAGCCAACAAGCTGAATCCATTCATTTCAGGGAAAGCGAAACTCATCTGCACTTGTGCAGCAATAATGACTGAGAAACCCCAAATACAGGAATGTGCCCATCCTTTTCCACTAATACAGAGTTGACAGCATAGACTCCATCCTTCTCATCCCTATGTAGTTTATAGCACTATAGACAGTCCTGCTGGAACCTCAGGAGCTCATCTCAGACACCCTCCTGCCAAAAGATAAGATCAGCTCCTGAAGAACTCCCTGACAATCTGTTCCACTGGCTCAGAGAAGACAACAAGAAGCAACTCCGTAACATTCCCAAAACCCCGTGACCTGCTTTGCCATTTAATCACTCCAGTCATTAGCAAGTTTCCCTGGCTTCTAATCCCATATCTCACCTGCCCAGCCTGTTATGTAGCAGCAGAGGTGAACATACACTTCCTCTTTGCAGATATCATACAGAGAGCTGAGAACTAATTTCACATCTCCCCTCCATTTTCTCCTTCTCCAGCTAAAGCCCTGTTCCTCAGCTCTGTCCCCACAGGTCATGTTTTTGATACCCTCCCTTAATAGTTCTTGCTGCTGTCACCCTCACTGGGATTCCTGCCTTTTTCCTGATGACAGGACATTGTTGGCTCACATTCAATTTGTCAGCCATTTAACATCTTCAGCTCACTGCAATAACAAGTATTTGTGCAATTAATTATTTCTATTTAAGAACTGAAACTTGTTTGAGAGTATCCTGTTATAGCACATCCCATCTTTTTCACCTATTTTGTGAGTCCCCAGTTTTTCTTCACACATTTGCTCCATTCCTCTGTTATGTGTCACAGTTCATGTCACATCCCTGTGCAGGGAGTGATGACATTCATCCCTCTCATGTTAGCACTCAAATCCATTATTACAGGTCTTTAATTCACGCTCATCAGAGAGAGTGTGGAGTCTGCAAAGAACATCACAGCCCAGGCAGCAATGCTCCTCCCTGCTTTCCCCACAGGCTCTGCTCCTGATCCCTATCCCAGAGCAGCAGCATCCTTAGTGAAGCTGTCCTGTGGAACACAGCAGGAATGCTACAGGCAGTGATTTATAACTACTTTAACACCGTGAGAAGGAATTTACAATACAAATTGGGGTAGAGACTTCAGTGTCTCTAAAGCAGTAGTTTGTAATTCTGAAGAGGTCTGAAGGGTGAGGTCTCAAAAGAAATGCATTAAAAACTTGTCTTTGGCAGGAAAGTCAGTGATAGACATGCCTGACTAAGGAATATAAAAGCAGAAAGGCGCAAAATGGTCCTGCACACTGGCCTGACTGATATTCAACTATTATATGTCTTCAGTGTCTTTCTAAGTGTATCTTTTTTAATATAAGAAACCAGTTTAAATAACAAAAATATTAGCACATTTACTGCTGCACTTTCTGGTGTAATAGTCACTTTGTGACTTATGAAAATTAGTCTTTTAGGAGTTCTACACAGCTGGGAAGCTGAAAAGGTCAAGTTGCATTGCTCCGAACTTGCCCCTTTTAATGCTCTGCTGTTGAAATACTGTGACTTTTGGTAAGAACCTAGTCCTGTATAAAACCCACAAAGCTAAGAACACTTGATCATTCCTTTAGAATTAATTAATTTCCCAGAAACCAACTAATACATTTTAGAAATAGCTGCAGGCAAATGTTAATAAGAGATTAATCTTTCATGCCTTTGAGAAATTTTTAGACAAAACGAAGATAGGTTCAACTTCTCTTTGAGTTCCAAATGTGAATAAGATGAACTAGTTTACATATTAACTTTTGTGATGAGACATATATCAAAATGGAAACAACTTTTGCCCAGAGCAAAATGATAATACCTTATTGTTAAACCATTTAACACTAGTAGAAAGATAAAATTTCAGTAACAAAGGAAATAATAATTATAATAACTATCTCTTTAGGTGGGACTTTCAGAGAGCACTCAAACCTGCTTCTCTGTCTGAGATCTGCTTTGATCTCAGAACTTTTAGAGGAAAGTCCTTTGCATGCGAAACAGACCACTTTTGATTAGCTTCTAGCAATGAGAGAGTTCTGCTCTCATTAAATTAATTAATGAAACACTTCATTTCCATGGATGGAGAAAGAGGGCTGACATCTTGGGCATAGGGTAAAAATCAGCTGTGGTAACTGGTAACCCCAGGTCTGATAAAAATAGTCCTTTCCCACTGAGAAAGAATATTCTTCCCTAACCTGCAAAGTATAGGTATGGTGCAAAATACACAATGCTTGTATAAAGAAATTTAATATGTAAACATAATACAATGTACTGTGGAACCTGTTTCATGCACAAAGAGTTCTTCGCACAACACTGAGGCACTGAAACACCCCCTTCTGCCCCAGGTTCTTGTATCATAACTAAAACAATAATGCCTTGGCATTTTATGAAATATCTGAAACTCCAGCACATGTCACTCAGTGACTGAGTGTGGTAGATGGTGATAAAGTTGTCAAGCAAAATGACTGCCTTTGCCTTATGACTATTTTATCCGTGTGTATATGAGACTATATATTATGAACAACAGCACTGCACCCTAAGGTTTAGCAATCATATTTCTCATTACTCTTGTCTCTTTACAAGGCTCATCCCACTGCAGAAAAATAAACATTCGCATTCAGTCTCCTCCAGAAATAAGATCTCCCAAACATCACAATGATGCAGGTGTTTAAGATGCTGACATATCATGGACAAAAAAAAAAAAGAGGCTAAAATGATTTCTCCATCAGAAGCAATAAACACAACTTTGTTGATTACTGCAAAGGCTGTGAATGCAACTCTTGTGCTGCTGCTTGCTTTCAGTAGTTTCTGTTCTGTGATTAATTGTTTACATCGTGTTCAGTGTTAAGCACTAGATAACACATTATTCTTAGTGTTATGACAATATTCCCCATTGACATCTTTTAGCTGTCTACACTTCTCGCAGCAGACTTGGCAAACATTTCTTGAATAGCTAATGTTTGCTCACTCATTCTGAGTACACATTCCAAGTACAATGTTAAAAATTTAGTTGGGTGAGATCTGTAGATCCCATTTCTGTAGTACACTTGCTAAGTCGTCTTTCAGAGCTCTACATTATTAATTTCAGATTAATTTTACCCTCTGGCTATACACATTTAATGGAACTCCCTGTACAAATACCTCAAGCAAAATGCTGTATTTACAGTACTTTCTTGGCACCTTTATCTAAATTGACAACGATCAAAAGAAAGATAATGGAATCTATGCATTTGTCAGTGAAGTACTGAAACATCTTAGAAAAAAATATAAAAGAGTCAAATGTGCATATTTCTGTCCTACAGCTCCTATTGCA
This sequence comes from Margarornis squamiger, assembly GCA_035222235.1. Taxonomy (NCBI): domain Eukaryota; kingdom Metazoa; phylum Chordata; class Aves; order Passeriformes; family Furnariidae; genus Margarornis; species Margarornis squamiger. The sequence goes on along the minus strand of JAWWTY010000158.1, from coordinate 109,477 downwards.
GTGAATGCAGCCAATTAGATTTGCTGCTTCGCTAAAGCAGGATTGACTTGTCTGTCTGAAACATCCTAATAAACCACATACTTTTCCACTTATCTTCTAAGCATTTTCCCAGGGTGCAATATCCAAGTACAAAAGAACTAATACCACAGTCAAAGCAAAAGCTGTATTGACCTTTCTAGTGCCTCTCAGTTCTCTGCCCTGTCATGCTCAGCCAGCTTCACATCAGAGGAGCACAGGCTATCTGGGCAGCTGCTTACACACTGAGTGGACATGCCACTGGCTCACACACTTTCTTTAGATAAAGGGTGATTATCCTTTTCTTCAAAGAAAAGTAAGGCAGCCCAAGAAACTGTGATGCTGTCATTTACTCTGCAATAACACAGTGCATGTGCAGGGCACAAACATTTAAGACTGGGGTCCATGTGAGTACCTTGTATAAAGAGAAATGAGATACACTTTGATCAATTACAGCCAAGGAAGTGGCTTCCAGCCCTTTTTTCATAAAAGCTGACAATGTTTTCAGGTTATCTGTTTGGCAGGAGAAGAATATCTGCTATCAGCTAACATGCTACTTACATCAATCAGGTGGTCAGACATAATGGCAAAGAAGGGGAAGAGCCAAAGTGGTGTGCCTGAGGCACTTGCTAATGCTGGGTGCTAGAATGCAGGTGAACAGGAGCTATGCAGCACTGACCCTGTCTCCACACCAAGAAGCAGGCCCAAATCTTCCCTGTGATAGCAGGATACTACAGAGGAGATACCACTGATGGGTAACAGGCAAACAGCCAGAACACTGGCAGTGTCAGTGGAATCACAACATTTATTGACTTCAGAGACACGTAATGCAGCAGCACAGTCACCCTGGGGTCTGCACAGTCCCTGTCAAACGAAGAGCAAAAGAAGATGGGCACCCACATCCCCTCTAGCACTGGTACAAACCAGGCCCAGCTTCCTACAAAGGAAAGAAAGGGTGTGTTTTTGGAAAAAAGAACAGAGATTCATCTGAGATGGAACAAAATAGTGGAGTTAGCAGTGAAGACATGGACATCATGTACATGTCCTCTAAGAACATCCAGTTTTCTCAGAGATAACACCAATGATATAATACACTGAAAACAGTTGCCCTATGTAAGGTTAATATTAATCAGACAATCATCTAGTTGACTATTTAAAGGGGAAAAAGTGAGGAAAATATATACTTGATAGTAGTTGTCCAACAGCAGATAAGGTTCTCATACATTTCTTACCTGGATAATGTATATTTTTAATTTTATACAAAGGAAAGTTTGCACACCTTTCAGTTCAAGGAGCTACACAGTGCTGCAGGAGTCCATCCACAGAGCAATAAATTCTCATATTGTATGAACTATTTTGGCTGAAAGGATTTTCCTCTACATCCCTAGCATTCAGGTGAAGGAGCAGAACTTGGCACCTGTCAGCTTTCAGAAGCAGCTAAAAGGCTACTCAGGTAATACTGGATTCCAAAAAAGTACATAGAAAGAACTTGTGGGTGACTATGGTAAAAGTGAAATCGTAAGTATCTGATATAGCCTTGTCTTTGCTCTGTCCTCCACATAATGCTCACTGGACGCAGTTTGCCTTGGTCCTGGTACATCTTCAAAGGAACCTCTTTTGAATGAGGAAGCAATTCCATGAAAGTAAAATACCTCAGTTATAATCTTGCCATAAAGAATGTGGATGACAGGCAAAAACTGAGTTAAAAAAGAAATAAGGATGTTACAGCATGCAAGTACCTTTCTGAGTGGAGAGAAATAAAAACAGGGACTAGGGCAACTTTGGTTTTGTGAAGGCACTGAAAAATTCCACATACAAGATAATTTCTAACTTGTTTCACTTATGAATGAGGAAATTGGCTGCAGTATTTCTCCTTGACATTGTAACACTGCTAATAAATAACGTACTAACAGACCCACTTTCATAACACTCAATAACATGCCAAAGATGCAACATTCAGAAAGCTCATTTATAGAAATCAACAGATTTAGTTCTCAGGCTTTCTGTTCAGGAATAGTTGTTCCCCAGCTCATATAAAGTTTACATTCCCAAAGTCAAGAGACAGCAGAAAATTTGCAGGTCTTATTCACACAAATCAACAAGCTCTGAGCTCCATCCTGTTATTCCCAAGTAGGTAAATTAAAGAACAATTGTACTATCCACAGGACCTACAGATTCTCCTCACAAGTCTGATGCCCACACAATTTCTGAATTTCTTTCACTCTACGTGTAATGTATGAAAATTACAGAAGAACAGCTTGAAGAATTGGAGTAAGAAGTAGGTGCTAAGCATTTCTATTTATGCAATATTTCAAGCTGTTTTCCACCTGAAATCAGGATTAGCATTCAGGGGAAAGAAAGTGAGATGGACTTGGATATCTGACCAGCTTTTTCTCCAGCTTTCTAAATGGCTGGAAGACTGTTGGGGAGTCTGAGACTGCAGCCATATGGACAGTAATGACAGTCTGCTCTGTGTCATCCTCCTACGTTATTCTGAAACACATGCAGGTTTTTATAACAAATTATTATCTGATCATGGTCAGTTAAATAATATACATGCCTCATAAGTGACAGAAAAATCAGTATGGTTTATTATATTATTTTGCTCCTCTTTTGAATATTGCAAGATTCAATACCTAAGTATAACTCCATGGCTACTATTCTTTTCTGACAGTGAAATATGAAAGGGTATATTTTCCTCCATACGAATGCAGATTTCAAGGGCAGTGAATTTCATGCTTTTCTTTGCCAGAAAATTGTTGTGATCTGAATACATTCTAAGAAAAATCACCATGCTAGCAAGTGATTAAGAAAGAAAACATCCTGTATTGGCAGCAAACAAATGAAAACAAATACTAAAATTGGATAGAAAAGCAGCTTAAAGAAGAATTCTGATCCCCTTCTAAATTAACCATTTAAAAAACCAAATGCCTAGCAGGGGGAAAAAAGTGAAATGTGATCTGTCCTGGCCTCTTGCCCCCACCCATAATGTAATTCAATGTACTGCCTCGAAGTTGCTCCTGACTTACCAAGGTGCAAACAAGAGCAGAATGAGTCTCTGAGCATGTGCCCCGGGGTGAACTCAGTGGCTGAGAGATTAGGAATGGGAGCAGCTGGAATCCTCCATGTCCTCTGCATCACAGCACTGGCTAAAGCAGTCATGAACCTGCCACAGCTTTGCAGTTAGGGTGGCTTATGGTTGCTTTGCATTGCCAGACCTTTAGAAGGGAACCTCAGTGTATATTCGTCAAAGTGTTCCTACACACAACATGCAAAGGTGCAAAGACCACAAGAGCCCCCAAAACATTTTCAAGATTAAAAAAAAAAAAAAAGCAAAGTGAGAGAAATCACATCAAGTAGAAGCTTGGGGCATAAATTGGAACAAGAAGGCAACTTGCAGATCCTAGTGATGAAATTGACAACAAACCTCTTTTCCCAGAGGCTGTGCCACTGCTCCAGGTGTTACTGGGTCTTTGGAGACACTGGGAGCAGCAAGAACCAGTTTACATTCCTGGGCTGAATTATTTGGAGCGGACAGTGTGAACACCCAAGTACAAGTCAGATGAACCTTGCTTTGAAGTTGATCAAATGGTTGGACCAGATGATGTCACTTCCAACACAAATTATTCTATGACTTTAACAGCTGTATTTTCCTGGGTGGCTTTATTGTCTCCTCACACTGATTGTACATGCTTGAATGCTTCTAGTGTCTTTTATCACTTCATCATCACAATCCCATTCTTCATTTTCCTACAGAGACAGCAGTAGCTACAGCCACCACCATCTCACTGGCTCCTCTTCTGCTCTTCCTGCTTTTCTCATTGACCTCACAGCCACTGTTATACCCCTGTCTGGCAGAACAATCTCTGGCAGGTCACACCTACACTATGTCAAACAGGAAAGATTTTGGATCACAAAGCTGAGATCATGCTGATAAACAAACCGTTCTCTGAGTCACAAACACTTCCTCCCTCTCATTCATCTTTCTGGTAGAATGTAAAATAGCCAATCCAAGTCGTATTTCTTCTAAACCCTTTTTACAAGGAACAGTTTAAATGGGACAAGGCACTTAATTCTAAAGACAGCCTTTTGTAAAAGTTAGTGATAATTTTTAGAGTGTGGAACAGTTTTTCAAAGACAGTTTTTTGCACAGATGCACCAGTTTCTGCAATTTATTATATCACAGGTACTACATAGTGGCTATGATCAGGACAGAAGTGATCTAAGACACAGGAGACCCAAACTGGAGTCTCTGCTCTGTCAGACCGTACTGCAGAGCAAGGTCAGCCTCAAAAGCTGAGGCACCAGTTTGGCTGCCAGATAGCAAAATTCACCCTGGAGTCCAGTTTTGAACAGAACTAGACATTTTCCTTTTCAGAGAGGTGTACCTGGGGCTTTAGTATGTGCACACACACTTGCTCACACATGTAATTGTGAAGGACACACGGAGACAGACTTGTTTCAGAGCCAGCAAACTCACTCTGTTTCAGAATTATACCTCTCAGCAACACCACTGCTCAGTATGTATCCTGACTGGAATGTTAATAACTGTGAAGTTTGGTCTACTTTATAATCAGTGCAGCAAAATCAAATTTAGCACGATTGTGAAAAGGAGAGAGGGGCACTCATACAGGTGATTTCCCTGGAATCTGCATCTATAACTACAAAACTTGTGCTACCTCATTGTGTTATCTTTCCAAAACAGGTATTCTAGAAAATGGTATCAAAATATCAGTGAGTCAGGAACTCAATTCCCTCTCACAGTTTCCAGTACTAATGGATTTTCATAAGCTTGATTCACCAGTGAAGAAAACCCTCAGTAGTTCCAATGGCTCATTAACAACAAAAACTTTTTTTAAACTCATTGGTCACCAAATCCCACCAGACTCCAGAACATGAACTGCTGGGTGAAATACGTGTCTACATGTAGACAGTCACCCATTTCCATCTTCCTTTTATCACAAGTGACCTCAAAAATAAACTAGAGGGAAAACAGCCTTTTATTTTCAATTGATTAGCTGATTTGCTTGTAGCATTCAACTGTTTGTTCCCTATTACCTGAATGCTTCCCTAAAGATAGGTTTGTTTAAGCATTTTCTTAATGAATTTTCTAATTCAAGAAATATGGGAGAGGTAAGCATATTGCACAACATCAAAAAGGCCACAAGGTCCCAGGATCATTTCTCCTCTCTTTTACTGGCAGGAACAGGAATTTCCATTCTACATAAATAGTTCTCATGAAAAACACTCTTAATACTAACAATGTAAACATAAAATTTTGTGCAGAACAGAAATACGCTAATACTATGCAGGGAGACAAGGGGAATTTTAAGAGCCAGGTAAGCAGGAAGGAAGCAGAAAGCAAATTTGGCAGGTTGGGCATTACCTACTTACCTCCAGACTGCAGGAAGCTTAAAACCCCCACCAGGACACTGGAAAGCACACAGCTGCTCGTGGAAGTCCCATGCAGGCTGCTTACCTTCCAGGCTGCTGTGAGGCCAGAACCCAGTTAGGCAAAACTACTTTTCAACTGTGCTGAATCAAAAGTGTCAACAGGATTCAATTTAGTCAAATCACTGCCTTCCAATCTGGATGGAAAAATTCCATCCAGGGCTTCTTACCTGCTTGGAATTGTTAGTGTGCAGCTCCTGGAGTACCAGTGCCACAGCTAGATCATTTGGAAAAATCTTTGGCAAAGAAGTGCCTCTCCCTTTTCTTACTCATATGCAATTTCTAAGAATCCAGTTTCATTATATCAGGCCAGATACATATAAGGGGAAGTGTGAGCTGCTCTAAACTTGAATTTTTAAATGACTTTTTACTCAATTTTCTTTCCAATATTCTAGCAATGAGCTTATTTAAATGGAGTAGGTTATTACACTGCCTAGGACAGAAATAACATTAAGATGATATAAAGGTGAAATATAAGAAGATAATCCACCCTAAGTAAGATGCTGTGAGTCATTTAAACTAGGTGATGTTTTCCTTTTTTAATTAATTCAAAAAATATTACTTTTACAGCACTAAGTCTTCACTGCAAGTCAAAATGATGGTACACTAAAACAGTACTGTCTTTAATAATCAGAGCTAAGGCTAAACTTCTCACTGAGGCAGAACCTCAGCTTCTACACCCAAGGAGCAATGTCTCCCTGTGCAAAGAAGCACACCACCTTGGGCTGGAACTGGTTTTTAAACTACATACAGGAAATCACATGTGAAAAAGACTTAAGGAATCAAAAGGACCACAGGATTAAAAGAAATTGTTTCAAGCTGCTTATCTAAAGAATGTTCTTGGGAATAAATGGCAAATGAAGAAAAAGAATATTTTAGTGGGCCTATTTCCTTCACCCAGAAAACAGATTTCTATTTCCTTCTCAAACAAGAGTGGTAATTTCATGGCACTTTCAAAACAAAAAGCCATAGTACAGTTTTCACTTTCCTAGTAACAAATATTAGTATTGGGACTGGAAACTGACAGGCTCAGAAAGGGCTGTTGCTCGGATGGTGTAATTTTTAAAAGATTTTGTTCACTTTTACCTTCCAGAGTTGCAATTGAAACTTAAATTCCCAGTTTAATTCTCCACAGACAAGAACAAATACCTTCCTGGAAAATGAATGGAGACTTGTCACAGCATGTATCTAAAAATGATAAAGCAAGAAGGATCTAGGCTGTTCCTCTAAGGATTTGGCCACGACACAAGTCAGGCTGAACTCAGACCTGTTTGTCTCAGGTGGGGTGGAGTCCAAGAGAAAAGAAAAAGAAATCCAAATAAGGAAGTTGCTTTTCTCCAGTAGATTCACAGGCCACAAAGCTGTTCTTATGCTGACTTTAAATAAAATAAAATGCATCAAAGGGTAGAATGTTTCCCAATGGCTGAAAGGTACTGTGCATATTTTCTGCTCTCTAATAACCTGATGAGTGTCATGCAGAGAGCCATGGGCACCTCCATGCATTCAGCACTGGGAATACCCATACTGGAAGAAACTGGTGGCCCACATGGATCAATACAGTCTAGAAACAGCTGTTCATAGACATTTGTCGGGAAGGTAAAAGAAAGCAAGTGGGTGAGAACTCTCCCTGTAAAAAGAAATAGCTTGTTCTATGTAATACAAGCAGTACTGTTCAAAGCACTGAGCAGGAGGTGAAAAGAGGGGTAACTCCTGCATTAACTGTTATTATTGCAACTTTTGTCTTTCTATGTATAAATAACCTTTTGGCATATTTATCCTTACCCGATCCTGTGCTCTCAACACCCAGTGGCACATTTACCTCCTCTTCTAACAGCCAAATCAGCTACATGTTATTATCCCTAGACTGCAGGTCTGAACTGCATGCTCTCTTTCGGTTGCAACACTTGGACAGAAGAGATGGTGGCAAAGGAAGGAGTTAGTGCTATTTTTATGTGAATGATACTTCTTGATGAACTAATAGGCAGTGTTCCTTATCCATTAACTTGGCAGTGGAGACTTGGGAGTCCTGGCTCAGTATTATGGTTTGACAAGTGTATGACTGACAACACCTCAAAAAGAGCTGTTTGGAGCTTTGTTGCAGGCGAGGCATTGGGCAACAAGTTTTCTGCTGATTCTAGACACTAGTTACAAAACTTGAAACAGGAAAACAAGCATGGTTGTTAGCATGAAGGCTGTTTTACTAGTGTTTCCTGCTTTTTTCCCCCCCTCCATCATTTTATCCCTGTGAGCTTATTCTTTAGGCCTAGGCTCTGGCCTCAGTATAACAAAGGACTTAACTGTGCCTGCGTAATTCAGTACACATTAAACATTAATATATTCTCACTCTGAGTTTTATCTTCCTCATGTTCACGTTTATTTTCATACTTTTTCCCTTAATATATGATTATTAGTCCAATGGAAATAAAAGTTCAAATTTTATTTTATAGGAGTAGCTACAGCCTTTGAGCTGTCTGGTTTGACCAGGTCTGGTTTGGAGAGGAGGAGACTAAGGGGTGACCTCATTGCTGTCTGCAGCTTCCTGAGAAGGGGACAGGGAGAGGGCTGAACTCTTCTCCCTGGGATCCAGTGATAGGACAGGTGGGAATGGATCAAAGCTGTGCCAGGGGAGGCTGAGACTGGACATCAGGAAGCATTTCCTTACGGAGAGGGTGGTCAGACACTGGCACAGGTTTCCTTCAGAGGCAGGCGATGCCCCAGGCCTGGCAGTGTTTCAGAGACATTTGTACAGTGCCCCTGACAAGAGGATTTAACTTTGGGACAGTCCTGAAGTGCTCAGGGAGTTGCACTAGGGGATCACTGTAGGTCCCTTCCAGCTGCAATAGCCTATTCTGTTCTAACTCATCCATAGTCAGGGGCTGACAGTAATTAGGAGCTCTGCTTTGAACGCCAACTAATTTAGCCCTTAAGGCTGTTTCCATTACGTATATTCCACGTATCACAAGTAAACTAACCTTGCCTGTTGTTGGCATGATGCCAACAACACCAGGGTTGTGGGTTTGATCCCCCATAGGGGCCATTCACTTAAGAGCTGGACTTGATGATCCTTGTGGGGCCCTTCCAACCCAGAATAGTCTGTGAAATCTGCTTTCTCACTGGATGATGGTAGGGACTGTGAAAACAAAGCTAAAAATTAATCCTGGAGGACTTTCTAAAATACAGCCCCGAAAATACTGTGAAGTATAAAAACTACAAGAATAACTTTCTGTTACATAAAACAAATGGATTGTTGGAAAGCAAGATACTGGGAAAAAAAACTCCAAACACCAAAAAAACAACAAAAAAAACCCACTAAAAAAAACCCCCCACACCTATGTACCCATTTGCAGAATTCAAAAGTAAGCTTTTATTCTACCATATACTTTCATGCTACTAATGTATATTCATACTTTTTTTTTCTGTTTCCAGATTCATGGCTAAGTCAGACATAGCCAATAAAAGACAGCAAAGATCTGCTAACAGATTTTCAAAATTCAATTAGGTCAGGAATTTCAGAATTCATAAGAACAGTAGTCCTTGCGCCTCAGACAAAATATTCAGAATAAGGATAAATAACATAAATGTCCTGAACCTCACAATATTTTATCAGGCATCCCAAAAATAACCAGAAAAGCAGCACCTCTTGTAAACAAATTTTTTTAATCTGTCATCAGTTGATGTAATATTAAAGAAAAATGCATGGAATGTCCTTTTTCCTCTGAAATTTCAAGACTATACTACTGAGATAAACTACCAAGAGGAAACTGCTTTAAAAGAATTATTTCATTGAGTTTCCAAATCCCTTCAACTCATATCCATTGTGAAGATCACTGGCAACATGATCAAGAATTCACTTTCTGAAGCATTTTTTACTGTTTGGAAAATAACCTATTAAAAGAAAATGAGCTTTTCTTGGAGGTCATAGGGTAGTAGGGGAAACCTGTTAAAATCAAGCTCTGCATGGAAATAAAGATCAGATCCAACAAGGACCTTGTTCGTGGTGATCAGGTTGTTCATCTTTCCCCATAAGACTTGTTCCATCTGATGAGCAAGTTGTGCTCCACAGGATGTGCTGTAAGTACCAGGTTTAAGAAATACCAAAACCCAAACCAGGATGGGGACCATCAACTTTAGACTGGGAAGTAATGCCTCTACTTGCCCTTCACTAGATTCCCTAGGGCAAGTACTGAGTGAAAACCGAGACTTCTGACACTACTCCAACGAACTGAGCTGGGCAAAAAATACTGAGCAGATTTTAAAGCAAATACTGCAAATGGATTGATTTGTATATGCAAATATCTTCAATTCAACACCTGAAGCCATAGCAGGAAGAAGTTATGCCTTTCTGCATATCCAATTCCAACAGTCAACATCTGTTCCTCTAGAGCAGATCACTCTATATGCAGAATATGCAAGATGGCAAACACAGTAACAGTGAAAGTCAGTGGCTTATTTGGACCAAAACAGACTAATTCATGTTGTCTCTTGGGGTACAAAACCTGTCAGCTTCCCTGCTCCTCTGCAGAGGAGCTGCAGGGTCCCTGGCACTGCAGTGGCTGCAGGGGACTCATGCAGTTGGTACAGAGACTGTGCTTTCCTACTTCAGAGGGAAAAAAAGGAACACCACATATTGAAAAGAACACAACTCACAAAACCACTGTCAAATGTTTTCCTTCTGCTTAAAAGTTCCATGAAACCTTTGGTAAAAGATCAGGAGAAACAGTGGCCAGTTTCTATGCACAGTTCAAGCAAAGAAGACATGCACATCGATCCTGTGGAATGTTTCAGTCGAACTGTGCAGCAGCAGCTACTGGAAATCCTCCCTATCCAAATAGCACTGGGTTCAGGGGAAGCTCTGAGATGAGAGACCCTCAGCTTGTCCCTCACCAGACAAAAATAAATAATCATTCTGGGCAGCTTTGATATGGTAAGCTACACTAAACACAGAAAATGACAGACTATATCTTGGAAGTTTGGAGACAAAAACAAAAACATTTGGTTATCTGTCACCTCGACAGGACAACATTACTCTGCCCCATATATTTTGCAGTATTTATCTAGTCTTTTTTAAATTCCTGAAGACTGGTACTTCCGTGCTTTTCAAACAGTTCCCTCAGCATATTTCATTGCAGATGCCAGGTGATGTTCAGCTTAAATGTGCACTTTCCCCCGTCTCAGCCATTTCCTGCTACAGCTCATGGCAGAAAAACATTTATTTCAGCTCTGTGCCACTGACATTAGGGACGTTTGTATTCGTGCAGGGGATGGATTACGGCATCTTGAAGACCTTTGTAGTCATGTGGCAAGTGCCCAGCTTTCTAGGGGGAGCTGCTCTTCCCCGGAGGGTGCAGCATCCTGAGGGAACCTCTCATGCCTCTACAGCCACCCAGTGATTTCTTGATAAGAAGATCAACACGCCCAGGAAATTTGGAGTGGTAAATCTGGCAGTTTCCTCCTAATCTCCATGTTCTACATGCTAAATAGCTTTTTTTTCAATTCTTCTTCTTTTTTTAATAGTAACACAAGCCTTTTGTAATTGCTTCCCTGTAACACTCAGCACTGCCCTGATGGACACAGTGCATGAAGGTTGCAAGACAGCAGTTTGTACATTTAGTATAGGAGCAGAATAAAGAGACACACATCATGAATGATCTGAGAATACAAGCAGCTGCTTTCTTACACCAAATGCTGGCTCTTTTTTAAGTCAATAAATATTATATTAATTTCGGGTTTTGTTAAGTCTTTTTCTGTTCGAAAACTAAGCATCAATAAAAAGTAAACAGAATTGCTTGTTTAAGCATAACCCCATGAAAAGCTTTGAAGGGTATTAAGTCCTACCCTGCAAACCCTACCTTACACGATTCCTGTTACTAGTTTCTTCTAATTCAAGGACAAGCAGCATGATTTGATTTGAGTAGCCATCCTCACCTGGCCTGAACTCTAAATACATATTTAGATTCACTCTAGCTCTATGATGAAATTAGGCATAATTAAACCTTACATATGAGCTTAACCCTGTATTTAACATTTTGTCTCCTGAAGCCCTATGGGGTTCAAAAGCTCTCACCAAGATTGCCAGAGCAAAACAACAGGGAACTGCCTTCTACTCTTGCTAAACCTCACATGTCACTGACAGGAATGGAGGCAGTTCAAAATCAACAACCTTTCTATGCAGGCAAAGTCCTACTAGCTCATAAAATTCAAGGAAGCACTCACTTTAACCTATGTCCACTTTAGGGCACTTTGCTGCACTGGGATTTTTGTGGCAGTACTTTGTGCTGCGAGCTTCACTTTCATCCTGTTGCCTCTCACTGGATGGGTACAGAAAGAGCTGGCCTTGTGCAGTCTTCACAGCCAGGCTGTTTCTCAGCACTAAGTGCCACCTCGTTATATATATGAGGCCTCACAGCCTCAGTGCCGAAGGTCAGTAAGTAGACAGAGTCAATATGGAGGAATCCTGCTGTATCAGTACTGAACCTCCCTGATATATTTCTGTTTGGAATCCAAGTCAAGAGAGGAGCATTGAGTCATGCTTTTCTTACAGTGCTGCTAAATTGCTCCCATGCATTACACCACTAAACCTGCTGAACTCTCAGGCGCAGCTGCATTTAAAGACAGCAGAAAATTCACCCATTAATAAGAATGCTTGCCATGACCTGGTGTCCTCTGCAGATGTGAGGAATCTGTCTGACATTCTTCACTGCCTTTAAAAGCCCATTGCCATTTATTCTTTACTTTTCTGCAAAAGCCCTTTTTTTTAACCTCTTGGCAACTACACAGGCAAACACTTTGCACATCCATGTGACAGTCAAGAACCAGATACTTACTCATCTCATACAGCACTTGCATGTTTCACTAAGCCTCATGTAACAGCCTTTCTAGATCCCAAGTAGAGGTAGTAGGAAAGAACTCTACTAATGAAGGCTTTAATACAGCCCTGATACAAAGCAGAACATACCAAGGAAGTGGCAGGTAGTAAAGAAATATGGTGCAGAAACCCCTGAGTTAGCGTGACGTGAGCCAGGAAGTTTATTCAAGCCAAGTGCAGCAGCATCAGCCCAGCAGGAACACAATAGGATAACCCTGAATCCACCCTGGCTCCCCATTTCTCCCCTTGCAGTAGGCAAATACAAGAGTTCAGGGGGTGAGCTTTGGTCAGACCGAGGCCCAGTGGTGCTGCAGCACTGGTGCAGGCTGTGCTGTGGTTAGAGAAGTGACACCTGCCCTGGCTTCCCCTGAGCACAGCACCTCCACTCAGGGACTGGCAGACACTGCCACTCATAGCCAAGGCAGCTCTTGAGTTTCAGGTTAGCAAGGCAGAGACAAGCTCATTTCTGCTATGTCCCATGAATGACATGAATATGATCACTACATGTGCATGTCTAGTGTTCAAAGTAGGAGTAAGGGATGCCACTGTTACTTGCTAGATGGAAAGCTGTGACTCTCTATTATCTTAATATGCCTGACACATGTTTCGCTTCTCCGGCCCCCAAGGGACGCAGAAATTGCATACAATAACAGGGAAAAAAGCAAAGCAAATGTATGTCATGATGACTTGATGCTGCCTTTTGCCTAGAGCAATCTGATATAATTAGCCATCTCACAAGTAAAACCTTTATGTTGTATTCTTCCACCAATTTAAAATAAAAACTGTACATTAGCATGGGTAGCTTGTCATTTTAATACACTTTGATGTTTGCAAGCTTTGAAATATCATGTTCAAATTTGTATGCAAATCTGTGTTTCAAATTACATACTCATTAGTTCTTCTGGAACTTCATCCTAATATTCACAAAATGTTTATAGCTTCCTCTGTTGTTTTCCTGAATTACTTTAGAACGAAACCCAGTATATAAAAAACAAATGAAGAAATCCATTAACACTCAGTAACTTTCTTAAACATCACATTTAATTTCTAAGGATGTCATAATTTGTCACTGCAAAAAAGTTCAAGGATCTATGCAGACCCCATCTGATAGCACATTAAAAATCATAGGCAAGCGGCTTGTGTCTGTAGCCTGTCAGCCTCCAGAAACGCCCACCTCCCTTATCTACTCACCTGAAAAGCCAGTTGCCTCTAGCACTGTCTTTAATGAATGTTTTGGAGCATTTGAAATACTAGCTCACATCCTTACAAGGAGAGCAATTTGGATTACTGTCTAGACTTCAGTGGTACAAAGCAAATTTCACAGCACTCACAAATCCGATTTTTTGTTTAGCTATTCACCTCCATTAAAAACATGAATAACACTTTTAACTTGACCGAAGTGCAGCCACACTGTTAAAAATAAATATACAAACCCCACTGCAAGAAATTCAACTTTTGGATGAAACCTGAAGCTCAGTAGTACACAAAATGCACCACACGTACTATGAGAGGAAAGAAGATCTGGAAGGGAGCATTAGGTCATCTGGTACCTGTCACCACCCAGCCCAGGAGTGATGGCATGGAAATGCTCCCAGACAGATGCTGGTCTAACCTGTTCCCACAGATATCCCTTCTTGGGGACTTTACAATTCCCCCAAGCTATCTGTCACTAACAGGTTTTTCCTAATGTGTACTTATGAACATTATTTCTCCACATGATATGTCAGAGCCTGAAAGTGCTAAACGTAACAAAAGAAATCCCCAACTGATAATGTGGTCGTGCCCTGATTAAGAGGAAAACATTTGGAAGGCAGCCACTACAAATAATGAACAATTAACACTGAAGCTGTGGTGTACCTGTATCGGAAGGAGAAACTTGGCAATACAAGCCTGAGAGGCATTGGTTTCCTTGGTTCTGCATTCCAAATGAGTACAATCCCACTGGACTCCATAGAAATGTTGACTTTCTCAGCCTTTCTTCCTCTCTCTATTTAGAATAAAACTTGCAATTATTAAAACAGTAAAGAAACAACAAAGAGGCCAACTCCATCAACATAAAAGCTGGTCAAGTTTCATACCTGTGACATGTTTTTGATGTCATCTAAGCAAACACAACACAGGCTCATACGTCACTATTCATGTTTGCAGGCTTGAATATGTAACAAGCTTTTCTGTACTAATAAATCTACAACAATATCTTAAGGGAACTTTAATTACTTTAAATTAACACAGATACTCTTAATTAAACTTTTTCCATTAAGAAGGAAATCTGTGCATGACCCAGCTCAATTTATTCCAGCATGCCAGCAGCATACATGATGGGTATTACAGAAACACTAGCAATGCAGCTCAGCATCTTGCTCCAACAGAGCTGGTTATTTTCTTACAGGCACTCCACAGTAATTCCAGTTCAGAGAGTAGAAGTAACTCAGACAGTATTTGTAGCATTCTCTCACAGTCTGACATCTGAAATGTGCCAGGCTCAGCAGAAATCTAAGAGTTAATTTTGCAGGTCTTTAAAAATAAGATATTGGATGTTTTTCCTTTGCTCTGAAAGAAGTATCTTAAGGCAAGTGATTACCTAGAAGAGTGGGAACACAGTGACAGTCCATAGGCCTATTTTCTGAAATAATAAACAGAAATATTTATCAGCAGTGACTTTCAAAGAGAAGACATAGAATAATTTTAAAGTCTTTGCGGATTCTCTTTCAAAGATAGGGCTGTTCTTGCCCGACCCATGTTGCTTTAGGGTGGGAGATGAGGCCGGGTTGCAGGGCCACATCCCACTCCCTCTGCCGCGAGTCAGCTCTCAGGGGAAGAATCTGGACAGGCAGAGGAAGCACGCTCTGAATTCACTGTAAATACAGACTGATGCCTGCACAGCAAACACACCACTGGAGCTGGTTCAAAGACTCCCACTTCTCCTGGTCGGGAGAAGAGGTGAGGAGCGGGTCCTCTCTCAGTCTGGCTACTGGGTATTTTCATTTTTTTCAGATAGAATTTCTCACTTAGGAAATATCTATAACTTATCATATCAAAGATGTTTTAATATTTGAAGGCACAATCCAAGCAATTTTGATACATGAATAATATCCATGCCGGCATTCCACCAGAGTTATAAAATCAATTATTTTATTAAAAGACATATGCTTGTCACTAATGATAGTCTGATGGCTTTACTGAAAACAGAGCCAAATGATCACATAGATTACAGCTAGTGCTGACAGCATTTTATATTGCAACTTCCTCAAAAACTGCCCTTGGAAATGGAAAGGTTGTTTAACAAGCAGGCAAAGCATTCTAGAGCTTGGAGTCCTTCCACACATCCTGGGCAACTACAAGCAAGCAAATTTGGACAAGGTCCTCCAAGGCTGTCTGCACCTAAGTCCTGCATTGGAAACTCCACCAAAATTCTCATCTGCAACTTTATGTACAAAATCATATTCAAGCTACATGAAAGGAGACCTCAGTATCAGACCAAATTTATAAGGTATTCACCAGTGGATTCACCAAATCATCCAAGAGAGTTATCTTGGAGAAAAGAAGGAGGTTTTGTCTGTATTTGAATATATTAACACAGGATACAGACACCCTAGCAGCAGAGAGGTGACAAATACTACGTGAAGTCAGAAGGAAGAGCCTTGAATAAATTTTCATTGAAAAAAGAAAGACTTAAAGACGAATGTCAACACACACCACTGACAAAGAACTGGTGTTCTGTAATAATGATGGTGCTATGGTATAACGATGGTAACTGTACAGCAAGCAATAAATGCTAAATTTAAATCAAGTTCACTGGTCATCCCTAGCAATTCTGGTAAATCTCCAAATCTCAGAACTGTGTGCAGATGCATTACCACTCCTTTTCACAAGAAGACAATTTACAAATAATTCATGTTTAGGATAAATGGAGAATGTTAGATATCTACCATCTCAGGGGTAAATCTGACAGGTTGTCAAGTTCTTTAAGTACATCCCATGAATAACGAACAACCTGTCCACAGTTATCAAGCAGTAGGAGCGATACACCTCAAGAAATTGGGTTAGAGCTATCTTGGCTAGTAGCACAGTTATGACAGCAACAGGACTGCTCCCAGACAAAACAGCCACTCCTGTCACTGTATGCTCCCTGTGATCACCAAGAATTTCATCAGGGATTCTTTTTGAGAGGAAGCAACTGAGTGGAAGGGTTATTTGAGAAAAGCAGAACTCCAAAATATGCACTGTGACATTATTCTTACTATAAAAGCACAAGTTCTGTGGGGTGGTGCCTACAGTGAGGGTTTTTCTCATTATACCCAGGTCACAGAATTCCTGAGGCTGGAAGAGACAATCCCAGCTCTCACAGCCTCTTCTCGCCTGACAATGCTCCAGTCTCTTTATCATCTTTGTTCCTCTGTGTTAGGTTTCTTCTAGAATGCCAACGAATCTCCTGCATTGGGGAGCTCAGCACAGGATGCAGCACTCCAGACCTGAGCTCGTCAAGGCCAAGGAGAGGGCAAGGATCCCCCCTCCCTCAACCTGGTGCCTGCGGTCTTTCTAATGCAGCACAGGAGGCTCTTGGGCTTCTTTGCTGGCTCATGTTCAGCTTGGTGTCCACCGTGACCCACATGCTGTTTCCTGCAAAGCCATTTCCCAGCCATTTTTCCTTTGCTGAACTTCAGGAGGTTTCTGTCAGGTAAAGCTGCATTCCATTCTACACAAACAGGCAACCAAGGAGCAAAATACCAACGTGGCACTCATGACGGGGATGGCACATGAGAACTCACTGGCATCTCTCAGGCCAGAAAAAAAGAGAGGACATAAATTACCACTTCAAAACAACAGTCACCTGGGATTAGAACTGTGGATGCCAACAGGGTATAGAAGTTTCTCTGCAATAGGTTTGAGCTCACATAATACAGCATTGTCTGATTTTCTTATCTTGAAGTTAATTGCTAACTTTATGCTTATTTTGCTTAATGAAGCCAAGAAAAGTTCATCTTTTCATTATTGATTAATGCAGGGGAAATCCAAAGTATTACTCCTGCAGTATTATCTAACATGTACATGTTTCAGATGAGAATATGTGTTGACAGTGCAGCATATATGTATCTCTTCCTTACTGAAAAGAAATTGGTCAGTAGAGTTAAAATAGCATCCAGTTGTGTAACCTGTCCCACAGGACAGAGGATTACTCAGGATTCCCTTTTATACGTTTTAGCTCTAAACACAGCCAGGGCATCCAAGACAGAGGGCCAGGTCTGCAGAAGGGGATACTCAGAACCAAGGCATGAGTGACATCCCCCAGCAAGAACTCCACATACCTTTGTTGCTCTCTAATGTTCCCGTTCTCACTCATGCATAGATCTTATATCATCATAACCTTCTGGAAGATTGATTTATCTGTCCTCTGGAAGGTGCTTACTTGTCAGAATCTTGGCAGATAATCTGCTACTAACCTTGTCTCTAAAGTTATAGTGTCATTCACACACTGAGTTACAATTTTTTGCACTTCAATAATAAAGACTTGGGAGGTACATCCTTCCTGCTGCAGGTATGAGTTGAGTGATATGCTTACTCATAAAACTGGACAAAACTACTCCAGTAAAGGAATAATACTGCCAAACCTTCATCAAAACAGCAACTTCAAGGTCAAAAATACTCTGACAATAGTCTAACAACATTTATCATGTCCCTCCTTGTGCCTTTAACTGGTTCACAGTGATTTGTGACTTCTCCCCAAAGTCAGTGAGTTCTCCCAGCTGAATTTCAGCCTCTTTCTCTGAGCATGCTGTGGGTTTCCTTTTGTTTTTGCTGTTGGAGGAATGGCATGATGAAGGAACGAGTGAGTGAATCCCACAGCAATGAGGTTACTAGAGCCATTTCCCTACGCTTGATTGGTCTTTTCTCTCAGTTCCATTAAGGGTATTTCTCTTCCTTTGTAAATTATCTGCCAGACTAGAGCCTCTCCTGGATGTCAGCAGACATCCACAGCCACTCCTGCTTTCTGTAGCACTGATTTATGAAGCCCTTATTGGGATAGACTTAATCTATCACAGGAATTGTTTTTTCCTCTCAGAACCCAGTACAGCAGATGTGATAAAGCACCTGTATAATAGGCTTTCTATGCTGCTGCTGCCCGAGGATGTGGTTTACCACACTATGTGTGAATTATGGCGTACACTCTGAGCTTAAGTAAGCCTAGGCAGGGTGAATGAATTACAAAAGTGCACTGTGGAGATGACAAACACATGGAATACAGTGGCTCAAGCTCTTGCTGAAAGAAATTAATTGGCTTTTGACAGCAGAAAGCAGAAGATAAAGCTTGTGTTAGACTGTCCAAAGCAAACAACTAAGTACAGTAAAACACTGAGGCGGAGACCAGGTGCCTTTTAGAAGACACTGGCTTGTAATTATTGTTTCCTTTCCTACCTTGTCAGGTAGTTCTGGGAATAGTTGCTTCTGGGTTTGTCTAGCTGCATTCCTTTATTTAGTCTCCAAGCCACTTTGCCCACATGAAAATTAAAGGACAAAATTTGACCCTACATTAGACATTGGATTGTTTAGCCAAAGATTAAACGTGTGCCACTTAAAATATTTTAATGTGCTACTTAAAATATTTTAATATTCCAAGATTCAACAACAAACTAATTTTTTTCAACATTCAATTGAATATATAAATTGAACATCAACAAATGGTTTATTTCATCAATCTGCCTTCAAGCTGTACTCTTGGTAAGTAGAGTTTTTATCCAGGAAGATAATGTGTCTTTGTCTCATGTGAAATGACAGACACACAAGTTAATTTGTTGATAGTTCATCAGATTAATTAACCTGAAATACTTGATCATGGAGGAATAACCTACTTCATGCTGCCTCTAGTACAGGAGTCACACGGCAGTCTTGCAACAATAACATACTAAACACCATAATTGGCTTATCATGTTTTCCATTACACAATTTATAAATAAGATGGCACGCATGACAGTTTAAGTGCAAATCTGCCTCCAAAGAATAATTTTTTTCTAAATATGCAAAATACATTTGAGAATAGCTCTTCCCCCTATCAAGAGATGACTGTAGAGTTCTGTGTTCTGGAGCGAAAGCAGCATTCCTTTGTGCATGAGAGTTGTCAGTCAGCCACAAGAACTGAAAATCGAGATCTGATAGTTTGAAATGTGTCTAAATAAGGAATGGGAAACAAATTGCTGCCAATTCAACTCGAATGGCACATCAATCTGAACCAGTTCCAGACTTTGTGGAAGCTTTGCCTTTACTACCTTCCTCCTATACTCTTGGCCCTGTGTCAATTCAGGCAATAGTAACAACTTCTATTCACTAAGAACATCATCATGGATGCCAACCTCTTCCTATAATCCTTCACCCACTCAATTAACACATATGGAATGAGATCCAATAGTTTTGGAATCAAATAGAGCTTGAAAAAGGCACCTTTTTCAATTTTTTGCAATGTGTTTAGTATCTCTATCCGTAATGATTTCACTAAAGACTCAAGACTCCACCAAAGATTTCCTATTTATTACAACCCCCTCATTAAGATTATATAAATTGATACAAAACTATGTAATCTTTTCTGTGTGGCCCAAAGCACATGAAAATGCAGTAAGAGCAATATGGAAACACTATATATTTGGTATTTTGTAGAGAAACAACCAAAGGGAGGTGGATTTGGTAGCTAAAAGCCTAGGGCAAAGTCAGATCCATTAATAGCTTCAGTTCATTTGTTTGAAAGAAAGGTAATTGGCTTGAATGGGATTCAAATATATCTGATTTCTTTTTTTACCCATTAAAAAAACAGATGAGCTTAATTGGTAACTTACGCATGATTTCACGGCTTATCAGACTCAAGGGATAACAGGATTTTTAAAAGCTTAAAACCTCAACTTAACTCAGCTAATTGGCTTTCCAAATACATACATTATTTTTAAGAAGCTAAGGCAACTAGTTTTAGAATAAGCTTTCCGAACTACCCAGAGTGAATGTCTAAACATGGCACCACTGGTGGTGGATCCTCTGCTGGTTCAATTTTAGAATACCCTGAACTTTATTTGATGTGTTTTGAAGTCCTGCTATTGCTCAATGTTTTGGCATGGCTAAACACAGGACACACAGCAATGATGTATGTGCTAGCTGGTTCTTACTTGAAATGGGACTCTGTTTCCCTCCACGGACAGATCTTTAAATCAATACAGGGCTTTTCCATCAAGAAAGATGATGAAAGCACATGAAAATCTGCTAGCATCTGGGCTAGGCTATACAGGTTTATCAAAAGATGTGCAGTATGCCAGCAAGGAGAGAGGAGGAAGAAAGCAGCATTAAAAAAAAAAAGAAACACTATTCTTCGTATTGTTAACCCATTTCTGCAAGGACCACAGGAATGCCCATTATACTTCATAAATAGAATCTACTCCTTTCATTTGATTGTGATAGTTTTTGGCTCAGAAGGTTCAAAGGAACTTCAGAATCTGCATTAGCTCACTGAAAACCCACAAAAAGGCAGACAGTGCCTTTCAGAATAAAAACCCCGTCAAACTACCCACAGCTTTGAAATTGTTCCTCTGCCCAAGGTGTTCAAAGCCCTTGGTAGTGGAGATTTATCGGTAGGAAACTCTGCACTTCTTCATTATACACAGAACATTAGAGTAGATGAGAACCTGACCTTTGAGACCAAGACGGAAGACTTTGGCTCTTTGGGGAAACAAAGTGAATTCTGGCCTAGCCAGAGATGAGAGTGTTTGTAATCAGTTGGGCCTGACGGAGCTGTGAGGGAAATACAAAGCCCAAGGCTTAGATGAAGGTCTGTCCTTGGTTCCTTTGGCTCTTTTCCCTGCATGCTACCTTCCTACAAATAATTTACTAACATACTCTTGGGAGGGTACCATTTGATAACAGTTCTGCCATTTGCCTGGACACAGCTTCTAGAGCAAAATCTCTTACAGGAGACCACAAGACAAAGGTTCTTCTGGGGAAAAATACGTCTGTGAGCTTGCTATCTGAGGATTACAGAATTTGCAAATGATATTCTGAAGTCTGTGGGAGCAGATGCCCTTCTTGTAAAGATATTTCTTGAAAAAGGCTGAAAAGAGCTGGTCTAGCTGAAGCTGCTGCTATGATATTGTTGAAATACATGGAATTTTTCCCTTCATCATTGTTTAAATCTAGCCTAGACAGCAAAGTAAGACTATCCAAAAAATATAAGTACACTGGATTAGGTTTCACAGTTCACCTTCAGAAGCAAAAGAAACAAAGTCATCTCTTAAATGGGCTATTCTATACATACTTTCTCTCTGCACGTAAGGGCTGGATGACCTTATGGACAAAGTATCATAAAACACTTTGGACGCTCTCCATCACATTAGTACTTTGGCATTTCACTACACACGAAACCAAACAAGTTGCCAATCTAAGCTCAGTTGCTCACTGACCTACTCAACAGAAAGGTCACTCATCCTCCTCAAATCATCTTCATTTACACATCTGGATCACTGTGATATTTATCAGGAGTTAATCATCTACAAGCAGCTGAGTTATGATCCATGAATAATAACAGCACTTCTCAAGCTCCGTGACTTTGATTCCTAAATCAGCCAAACTTTCCAAAGTACCTGAGTTTTTCCCTACTTGTTTCTTTTGGAAGGTCCCTTGGATTTGAAAGGATCTAATAAAAACGTTTCTGGTAAACAAATAGCTTTATTTTCTACAAGGGACTTCTAAAACATCTTTACTTCTTAAATAATCAAGTTTTATGTGTACAGATCCTCCACATTCATTGCTGTATTTTGCTTTAGTCTTTTTGTTCTGTGTTGTACTAGTGATACTCCTTGCAAAGATTTGCAAAAGCACACAATGATCCTATATTTGACCATTTCACTTCACTACTTCACTCTTAAAGAGACTCCTTTGTGTCTGCTAATATTTACCCTTTTTATGTAGTTGTAGGTTTAAGGTAGATTTTTTTAATTCCTCCTGTATATGTTCATATTTCTTCTACCCACTCACAAAGACTTCTAAAAGTTCTCAAAAAATATTGCCAACTGAAAGTTATGCTATTAGCATGATTTTCAACATTTCATCTAGCACTGTCTTATTATCTGAAATAGCCATTTTATCTGCCAGAAATGTCTTGATGTCCCAGTAAAATAAATCATATTTTCAAACCATATTCTTGACTCCTTTTATAAGCAGCTGGAATTCAACTAGATATAAATGTACACATTCACTTTTCTAAAATCTTCCAAACAATCCAATTTATCTTTGAAGTGTTTAAAAGTGCAGGCTGGAATATGTCTAAGAGCATATATATTGTCATTCAGAAATTGAAAATCCACTTTTTCTCATACTCACAAAAAATAATTGTGGTCTTTGAGAAAAATTATTTCACGATAAGCCCCAGCATCCTTTGCATTAAGCAGTGCCCACTCTTGGGTTGAGCTTCCTAAATAACCATGTGGAAATGGCTCTAATTATTAGCCTTGGTTGATCTGCCTTTGCATTTATGGTTACACTTGTATCATACAAAATCAACATTTCCACTTATATCTTTAATGTTCTCTCTGCCCTCAAATGTTTTCCACAGGTTTCTGTTTTCTTATGAATTGGGCATTTTCCCTCTACTTATGCACTTTAAATAGTCTTCACAAACTATGTATTTATCTGAAGGTGAATTTTCTTCTAAGTCTGCTTTGATTTTTTGAATAGATTATTTATTTTGTTTTTCTATAAACTAGAACAATATTAACCCAGACAAGAGAATCAATTGCTTTACTACCGTAGCAGTGCTGCTATTATAAAAGAGACAATTAAGTTTGGTATGGCTTCTAAGTGCTTTTCACATTTCATTTAATAAACATGAGCTTTGGACATACAATTTAAGAGAGCACTGCCATGGTCTGAACGGCTACTGAAAGTCAGCCTCAAAGTCTTCAGCAGCACAAGCCAAGACCAATTTCAGATTTAAGTGACTATCTCTTAGGTCAAAGCATACTAAAAAGCCCTTTAAAAATGCTCCAGTTTAGCTTCTAACAGCCCTAACAGAAGCAAAATGGCCTAATCATACAGCAGAAGGCTCAGTACGGATCTTTTTGCAGGATCCAGAGCCTAGGCAGTACACAAAATAAAACACAAAAGGCTCAAACAATCTGGCTCTCTCACAGAAACACTTGGAAGAGCTGTAACTAGAACAAAAATAGATAGACATTGATGTTATAACTATCACTTCCTTCTCAAATTCTGTGAAATTATCTTCCCACACAGGCTGTCCTAAAACCAGTGTGATGAATGTATTCCGTCTGCATATCAATTACTGTCTGACTGCAAAAACCCCCTTTTGCCTCAGCAGCGAGCCAGAGACTCCTCAGTAAGACCCGAGTTCAGCCTTGCAGGTGGTGCTGTTATCCCCAGGCATTACCTGGCCCCGCTCAGCGCTGTTCAGTGGGGTCTGTGATCCCCCTTCATCAGCACTGCACCCGTGACCCTCCTGTGCTCCCATCAGCTGTCAGCCTCGCTCATCACCAACAGAAGGATCTCCTTCATAGCAAAGCACAGTCTCTTCTGTGTCCCAGCACGTAAAGGCATTTTTAAAACCAGCTGAACCAACCCCTCGGTCACTCTGAGCTCTGTAAGTCAAGCAGAGATGTGTGAAAACCTTGTGTTGAGAGTCTCAAGAGTAAGAAGAGCCCCACGTCCTGGAGCTTTGAGCCTAAGAAAGGGCTGGGATTGACTGTTTGAGCACATCATGGACAATAGTGGTACTGTACCATTAAAAACCATTTTAGCCAAATAACTATAGTAAAAAATGAACTGAAAGTATTTTGCAGTTCCTTGTGCTTATTTCCTGATGTGTTTGTTGCTGCTTGATTCGAACAATTTAGTAATTCATAATTAGTCTTCCAGCCTCAGAGAGATTTTACTCTCCAAAGGGGTGAGCAGGGAGTAGTGTGAATGGCACAAAATAAACACTACAGCAGAAGGACATAAAAGTAACGCTTGTGATATGACTGCTGGAAGGGGTTATTTTACTAGATTGAGCTTTTCTTAGTGAGTATTTTTCATGAGTTACTTTAGAGCCTGTTCTCAAAATTTGTTTTCTGTAGTCAATCTGTTACCATAGATGTGTGCATCTCCACTTCCTTGCTGTCTCCCTGCTAGAACAAGCCTTAAACTTTCAAGAGTTTAGGTTTATGATAACATGCACAACAGAAATTCCAATGTAGGTAGATGTTGTAACTGCAAACCATGAATGTTTTACAGATCTGTCAACACTGAATATTTAACATCAATGCCTGTCAGACATTATAGTTTTGTGAAAACAATTAGTATTTGAACAATATTATTACATACAAACATGAAAATATTTCTCAGAAGTTTGTGTGAATGGTTATGAATTAGCAAACATAGTACTCCTCAAATACAAGAAGCAAGTTCAATTGCAAACTATTCCTGCAGAGTAACTTTACAAGGCATAAGCAAAAAATAGAAAAAAAAAATCCAGACATCTTCTAAAAGGCTTATGACTCAGCCTCCTTCAATAAAAGGTCTGCAAACAGAGCTGTCCCACTTTGTTAAGTCAGTTAAGAAAACTTGGGTTTCCATTTAGACAGGTCTTGTTTCCATGTGATGACACATATTACTTGTGATTGCAGCACTAGAGGAGGACATGGAACACACTGCACTTCTGGTAACAGTCCAGGGCTCCTCAGGAGCCCCTGATGATGGATACACTGCCAGGAAGGACTGAGATATCACTAGCAGAGAAAGCCCACAAAGAGCTTCCCTTCCCAAAAAAAAGAGAACATAATGGTTTTCAAACAAAGAAGTGTCCAAATACTGGAAAACAGCTCTCCAGTCTGAATACTCCATCTATTTTCTCTTCTCATTTTTTCTCTCAATATTTGTTTTCGGATTTCCAGAAAAGCAGCAAGAAGCTGCATCAGTTCAGACATGTTTCCTTACAGAAGTCTGATTTAGCTGTTTGATGTGGCAATGTACTCTGAACTGAGTTTCTTCTGCTCCAGAAAATAATGGTATAGCTCTTCCACTGAATAAACTAAATAATAGCAAGGATAAAAATATAGATGGCAGATGAATTAGAGACTCTGTGAACCCTTCATTCTAACTGAATATTCACTTGATGAGTCACATCACCTCCTTCCAAGGAAAACCCCACAGTAAGAGAACAAGAGACACAGAGATCATGCAAACACAGAGCTTGCTCTTGGCAGACATTTCTCCCCGCTCTTCCCTCTCTGGGATGGGAATGAAACAGCTGTGGATTTTAGAAGATTTAGAAATGTGCAGTTTGAAAATCTTTCCTAATAACTAACGTAAATCACCTTTGCTCAAACCTAAGGGTATAATTTCTTCCTGTATTCACCTCAGACATGAAGGTAATTATTTTTCTATTCTGTAGCTGTTTAAATATTTGCATTTCTGATGTGCCCCTCTTGTTCCTCCTTCTTTCTCTGTGCTCCTCTTTCTCTCTTAAACCCTTTCTTTTTCTTTGGCCTAACAAAATACGGACTAGTAAGGACAATTCAATCATATTTTCTTCATGGAATATCATGGTTTAATATTAAAACAGGCCTTTAAATAATTTGCTGATTTTACAGAATACCAAGAGATCTCAAGGTTCATACTGAGCCAAACTGTTGAAGCTACAGGGTTTGGCAGATTTAACCACAGGCTTCAAGGGAAGCATCATTTGCTTGAATATTTATGGAAGTCTTTGGTTCATACCTACTGGATACCCTATTTAAAACACTTATCTCCTGATCTGAGCTTTGCTGGCATCTGCATTACGACAGCGAATAACAAATAGCTCCCCACACACAGAAACACGGTGGGACATCATCACTTCTAAACTATCCCCAGTTAAAGTAGGTGCAAGTCATGACAACCCCCTGTATTCTACAATAAATTTTTGGCAGGTGTGTTGTTTGAGATCAGCCCTGAATAACAGAGCTAAACTACAGAAGAAAAAATGGGGATATTTATTACATGAGAATCCCTTGCCGATTTAAAAACGCAGTTTTATCACATCCTACACAGAAGGAAGCCTACTGGTGAATCCTGCTGGGTTCTATCAATACCTCTGATTATGCAGGTCTCTTATATTACCTGTCATGCTCTCCCTCAACTCGGTCTTGAGAAACACTGTCACCATGCTGCAGCTATGCTGCCTGTTGCTGTGAGAACCAGCTATGGTATGTAATCCCTCCTGTCTGTCATTTATTCTCTCTAGATTTAAATCCTGAGTCAAGGCATTATTTCATAAAGGCACTTTTCTACCATGTAACAGCATCGGAACTTCAGGAAAGCTCCAGCAGAGCCTGGAGTCCCTGCGGGGTAGCCTGAACTACCTCTTTGGCCATTTGGTTTCACATGGTGCCAAGGACCCAGGAATAAGGCAGTGGCTGAACACTGTGTTGTGGGCTCTGTCACAGGAAACATTGTGTAATGGCTCACACCTCTGCTATTGGGGGATTTCCTTCTTATGTCTTACAAGTATAGAAAAACCCTTATTTTTACCTTTAAAAATAAAAAAAAAAACACCTCATGCTCAGAATTGCATTGTTTCCCCACCAAATATAAAATTCCACAATCTGGGAATTAGAATTATACCATCAGGCTTAAATGAATGGCACAACTGCATTTGAAGTGCCCAGAGATACAAAAGCTAACTTCATTCATGTTCCTTCACCCATTTAGATGCACAATGCAAGTGGACAAATGACAGGGCTTCTTTGGGGAATAAATCAATGCTGGTGCATAATCTTTGTTTCAGCTGAGATAACTGGCCCTTCCATTTCCTCCCCTTCTACTGCAGATATCTACCCACAGTTTGTTTTGTGGGGGCTTTTTCTCAAACCTCTTAAACAAAAGTCCCAGCTCAGATGGGCTCTCTCAAGTTCTGAGCAGTTCTACCTCTCACTGAAAATCCAGAATTTAAAATTGCTTGTCCAAGCATTAATCAAATTCCCTGATCAATCTTCTCTTTTCTCTCAGAATCATTCCTTTTTCCCTATATTTTTCTATCAAAGAATTCCATTATTGTATCAAAGGGATGTGAAAATAGAGCTCTCAGTCTCTCTCTCATGCCTTTATAGCAGAACTGCAGATGGCTCCAATTCAGCCCCTGATAAAATAAAAGAAGGTAAACTGCAATACCCACATAATTCCACATGAGCAGAAAAAGGCAGTTTTGTTTGCTTCATCTGCAAACCTGCTGGTACAATTTCATATGCATACAGATAATTAGGTAATCCTTTTATTTTACATCTTTCATAGCCCTTCATTGTTTCGGCATTTTCATTGAAAACAGCTGGTAATCTCCAACAATGAAAACTGCATTTGGTTTATTATTATTATTATTTTCTGTTTAAGAGGCTTGTTAAGATATGCTGTGAATCATTTAAAAGGCCTGCATAAGCCAGATATATTGACATAAAAACAAAAGCAAGACCTTTAGCTTGCCGATAGTAAGGTAAGGTACTAAATATTAAAGCTGATTTACTAAAAGGCTTAACTTAGATGACAGTCCAAATTAGCTAATAGAATGAAAATAAATTGTATTATATTGTTTGTGAAGAGAGCTGACAGAGGTAAAAACATTTTTACATGATAGCTCTTTAAAGAAAATATAGATAAGAAAGGTTTGGTTGATTAATCTCTATAGCATTTTGAGTCTTGTTTCAGCAGTGACACAAGCGTAAGAAGAAACAGGGAAGGCCAGAATAAGGGAATGCACTTAAAGGATAATGGACTCCACTGGCCAGGGGAAGAAGGAAGCTCTTACTGTGATTAAAGTCTTGTACGCTGCTGTTCCTCCTGCCGTAATGGACCAACAGTGAAAATTCACATTAAAACCCCAATATTTTATTTACTAAATGACATGCAGTTCTACATGTAACTCCTAAGGCAAATTCTACACTATAATGCAGAAGTTTCTATTTAAATTCAGCATGCTACACTTTTCTTTGATCATTTTATCATACCCATGTCCTAAACTACCTATTGGTAGAGAGCTTAAAAGGATGTGATAAAAGGCAATTCAATCTGAATATATATGTTATGCATACAGTCCAAATGTAAAATTCTGCCTCCAAACTAGTAACAATGGCACTTTTTAAAGGATTTAATCCTAGTATGATGTCAGATGCCTGTTGGGAGCTGGCATTCAAAGAGCAGTGGCTGTGCCACCTGCACCTAACTGATATTAATAGGAGAGAGAGCGATCCTAAGGGACAGGAGTGCTCCTGCAATCATTGCCTTTCTCAGTCACTGCCTAATGCAGAAAGGCATCGTTTTCATAATGCACGAGAGATTTTCTCCTGAAGGGTCTGACAGAGCACTCCAGGGACTCAAATGATCCATCTACATCACCCCTCTCTTCTGGGAATGGCAGGAGAGGCTGCCCTGAAATCACTAAGGAGGCACGGCAGAGGATGGCCTTTCAATAACAAGTGAGGGCTGAGGATCCTCCCGTTCTATTCAAGTAGACTTCAGTCTCACTGTGGCTGTAACACTAAGATTCTGAACTAGGATATTTAACTTGCATTAAACATAAATCCACTGTATTTGCTTCTCCTCATAGCCCATTGCCTTATAAGTTTTACTCACACTTTAATTTAAGACAGACTCCCAGTGTAGGAGATGATGGTAAGGGAGTTCCCCATTGGAACCTGCTCTCAGCAGGTACAAGTAGGAACACCAGGTGCAGGCAGCAGAATCAGACCCATATACTTTGTGTTTCTGGCTTGTAATTCTATTGAGAACACTAATGTTAAGCTTTCCTTTTGGAAAAGAAACAATACCAGTTCTTTCAAAGCTTTCTTTCATCTTATTTCTTTCACATTATTACTCCAGGCCAATGTCTTCTGATATGAATGCTTCAAAAAAAAACTTTGAAGCAGAGTTTCACATAAGAATATAAACCTGCTTATGAAATTAAATATACCTAAGGATTCTGTATACTTGCTTTCTTCCCCACTATTGCATGATTAATCTATGACTTTTTGTTGTTTTCCTCCCATGAGATTTTAATACAACGTATTTGAAAATATTATTTTTGCTCTGCTCATACCAGACAAAAAATAAATGCATCTGTGTCTATGATTTTTGTTCAGTGTCTTCCTTTCATTAAGATGGCTCTGTTGCAAAAATGTTTTTTGCTAGTGTTTCCAGAGTCTCACTCTCTAGACATGTAAGGAAAGAACCACAAAGGATGCAGCTCAAGTGCAAAGACCTTGGTATACAAAAACACCATATTCCTGCTAGCTATGTCCTCAGAGTAAAACTCCCATGGCACAAAACTAGTACAGAAGCCCTACATTATTCCTTCCAGATCTCTGGGCAGGAACAGCAAGTTCCATAGACAGATGATCTGTTTTCCAACTTTCCCAGCCTTTAGCTTGAGATGCAATTCATGAGCAAACTCCTCTTTCAAGGGGCTATAAAACATCAGGGGTGGAAAATGCCAGTTCACATGTCCTCGCACAGTCTGCCATCACGGAAATCTGTAACACGCCAGGTTACTGTTATCAGCTACCTGTTGGGCAAACTACCAGTTGTCTAAACTATCCCAGATAATAGCAAAGAACAGGCAGTTGGGGGATTTTTTCCCAATTCAGCTTCTTTTACTGTTCAGCTTTCGTTCACACTTTCTTTTCCCTTTTGGCAGAACATATAAAACCTTTCAGGGAGTTCATGGTTAATAAAACCCACCAGTGGTCACACACAAGACATGAGTGCCTCTCCTGGTCTTCTAGCATAGCTAACTGCAGTATAAATGGTAGACTCATCAGGTTTACCCAGCTGTTACCTCAGCAGCCTTCTCGCACATCAGTGCCTGCCTGGGCACCCTCATGGGCTGTCAGTGCTGCTGCTGGGCTGCACAGGAACCCACAGGAACCTCTGACCAGGGGCACGGGCTCCAATACTGGGAACCAGCACAGACAGCAGCAGCAGGCAGGGAAGATCACCCACAAGCAATGGTGTTTACATGATTAATGTGAAATTTCCCTGGCTTATCTGCTTTCAAATTCAAACTACATCTGCGTATGCTATGAGAGGCTTTAATTACTTTGTATAAGGCTTTTGTTGCTCTTTCTCTGGGGTAGGGAAGGGGAGGGAGAGTTATCTTTTCAGTTCACAAATATATTGAACTACTAACTGTAAAACTGCTAGAAAAATGCATCTTGTTGTGTCACTTAGGAATCATCCTTCTGGTTTGAAAGGAAAGAGAAGAGGTGGGAAGGGTATTGGAGACTCCATGTCCAGAAAACATTTCACTACAAAATGTATTTTCCTATACCAGAGGAGAGGATTACAAGAGTTTTGTTCTGTAAAAATCTGCCTGAAGCACAATTTCTGTGCTACAGGAAGGTCACAAATGTAGACACTGATAGCTGGCAAAAGAGGGGTTTTGCTGGAAGAGAGGAAGATGCTGTTTCCAGAAAACTATTGTTGCTTAGTGTAAGCCAAACCCAACCTTCCTGCACTGTCCTTCAGAAAAGGTTGGCCACACTTCCAGCTCCTCCTCCTCAGAGTATCTAATGCCTAAATCACAGCTACTCCAGCCTGCCCTGACCCTATGCAAGCACTGTTAAGGGTCTCCCATGATCAGAAAGTTAAGAGAAGGGAAGAGAGGGGAAAGGGCATGGAGCTGGACACTGGGAAGGAAGCAGCAGGGAAAGAAGGGTATTGGAGACTCCATGTCCAAGCAGTCTTGTGGACTTCCATTAGATGCAAAAAGAGCTAAGCAATAATGTTATCCCTGTAAGCAGGATAGGGACATCATCTCTTTCTTACTCGCATGGATACCCACCCACAGAATTTTTAAGTTCTGAAAAAAATTATAACAGCAATGGTATAGTATAAATTTATATGCACACACAAACACACATTGTGTGTGGGTAGAGAGATCGTGTAAGCATCTGATGCTCAACTCACAGCTGAAAATTAGAATACCATAAAACTAATATTATTAGGATGCCAGATACTTTCTTCCATTGCACCATATCATGAGAAAGGAAAAGAAGCTCTGGTAGAAGGAACCAGACACTAAAGGAGCCAGGAGAACAGAACAACTGTGCTCCTTCCTGTTCTGACAGCCCCCTGACACAGTGCCAGGCTCTGGTGGCTCACGGCCCAGGACCATTTGAGAACAGATGGAATATAGCATGTTCCTTTCTGAAATTAAGGAAAGTAAGGGGAAAGGAAAGCAAAGGGAAATGAAGCTCAGATCAGTACTTCCTGACCTGCACTTCCTCTACAGTGCTTGATCCAGAGCTCTTTGAAGTCTACAGACAGAGCCCCACCGATTTCAAAAGGATTTGATTCAGAGCCTGAAGGAGAAGGAAAAAAATGTGTGGCATGGTGGAGAGCTCACTGGCATCACAGCTCTGTGGGAATGCACAGAGCTTTGCCCGGAGCTACATGTGCTTATCAAATGTTCTCCTTCCTTGGATTGCCCTTGAGACATGTTCCATCCAGAAGGACCCATGAAAAGATTTAAAATACAGTTTAATTTACATATATTTGACGGAGAACATAAGTGTTCTTCCAGGACATTGTGAATCGGGTAGTGCTTTTCCTCCCCCTATCTGAAATAAAAGAATATTTCCCTTTCTTCCTGGCAAAACATTCCTGCAAGAACATTGCATTAAGTCTGTATATTAATTGGAAGTTTTTAATGTTGTCTTTTTTACTTTTACTAAACACAGTTATTACAATCAAGATTTCTTTCTTCTTTTAATACTGGTCTTGCTGCGCAATAACCATTCCCAGTATCTCCACAAATGCATCTTCATTTCAGTGTTCTATAGCTAGACAGCATTTCAGTTTTGCTTCTAATAGCAATTTACTTTGCTATTAAAATGCCCACTAAAATCTCTGACACTACAGTCATTATATAGTTTCCAATATTTATGTGGCTTGACAATGAAAGAATTTTCACCACAACAAAACCCCCTATCATTCAAAGTACCCCTTAGTCCAGTTTTACGTGTATCATATGGTTAAAATAGCTCTGGAGCTTCACTCATCATTTTATGTGGAAAATAACCAACAATAATCCCTTTCCTCCCTCCCCCAGAAGAACCACACAACCTTTTTGAAATAGACTGAAATAATAAATTATGCATAGAACCCACTATGTATTCAAATACCCCATGCTCTTCCATGAGCAAGGTTGTAAGCATGACACGGTGTGTGCATTTAGCTTGTGATGCATCCAGAGGACTCTGTGCTGCCTCCTCTGTCTCACACATTACAGGGTCAAGGCTGAGAAAGGAGGCGGAAAATTTATAGATTCAGGATGCAATGAAAGCTGTGGTAAGGTCCTAAAATCTATAGGCTTCTGTTTGCCAAAATGATTAGAGGAGGGTTTTAGAGTGCTCAGAAACTCCTTCACTGCCTAAGCTGAACACCATGTGAGAAACAAACCAAGCAGCAGAATTATACACAAGGACAACACGTTTAATGGAACAAGAGCAGAGCAGACAGCACAGCTCACTCAGTGTTCCTGCACGGACTAACATTGGAAATGGCAGATGGGCAGGCAGCAAGGGCTTTGGAAGCGTCCAGTAGGCTAGAGAAGAAATTAAAATGCCGTATTTTAAAATGTAACAAACAGAAATGCTTGATCAATCCTGCTGGTATGGCCTGCTTACAGATGAAGCTGAAGTTTGGGCAAAGGGAAATCAAACGCCTCCAAGGCTACCAGTGAAGCAAAAAATTACATTAGCTTTACAGCCTGAAGCATATTTGTTAGTATTTAACAAATTATGTGGTTCATTTAAATACCATTGCTGGGAGCCAAATAAATTAAAATCACCTCATTAGACTTTACATGAGTGAAGTTAAAAATTTAAAAGAGGCTTTTCTTACCTTCTGTCTAGGTGTCTTCCTGCTTGTACAGTCAGTGCCAGTAGGGACCTGTGTCAGAGAGGCCTTTTTCCATATCATTTGTCTCTAGGCATCCTGAACCTAAATGGATGTAATGAAAGACAAGGCACACATGTGATTTCAAAACATTGCCATGGTTCCATGATCAAAAATATGATCACTGTAATATCTGAAATGGAATGGATTGAAGCACTTGCAGCTCTGCAGGCCTGCATGCTGCACTCTGGTAAAGGCAAATAAACAGGCAGAAACAAACCCACAGAACTGATTGTATTTCACCTGCAAGCTGCAACAAATCCAGGGAAAACCCTGCACAGGGGAAACAGGGAGGAGCCTGGACAACAGCTTCTGCTCTTCACTTCTCCACCTCTCTTATGGTGTGACTTTGGCCAAGCTGTTTCATTACATGTGTTGTAGCTAATCTGTTTGTATTATGGACATAAAGACACTCTAAGCCCAGACTCAGATTGTCTAATTTTCCCCTAAATTTCATTGTAAAATATTTGTCCTGATAAACATTTCTGAAGATCTATGCCCAGTCACAGATGTACAAAAACCGAGGTAGAAAATAGGGTATTTAAATTTAAGCCTTTAGTCTCTTCTGCCAAGTCTTTAATTTATGGAAAGGAAAAACACAGTATGAGTCACAAATTACTCTAAGTATACACAACCAGGGTTAGGGTGTCTACCCTGTATGCCCCTCTTTAAAGAAGAGTCCTTTTCCATCAAAATGGATAGGAAACAAAGACACTTGCTTAGTATTTGCAACATTTGACCAGCTCTATTGAAGAAACCATGGAAAATCAAGTAAAGACAAATTCTTTTTCTCATAAATAATTCATCCTCTGTGGAAGACAGTTTGGAGAAACCAAAACCTTTGAATCTTAGATCATGCAATAGGCATGTCGGGAAAAAAATATGTATTATGACATTTTCTAAGTGAAGCACTTCAATTTTTAATTTAAAGTGGCATTTTGGGACCAGGTTTAGCACATTCCACTTTTAAAAAATTATTTGGCAGTTAATAAAAACATTTATTCAATTTAAAAAAATCTTTCTTTGCTAACTTCCTAGGATTTATGTTTTAATATGGAACCAGAAACATTTTTTGTTCAGGTCACCCAGTAGCAGCGTCTGTGGAATGATTTGCACAGCCTGGCTTAGGGAATATTTGAAAACTTGGAGAAAAAATCTCTCACTGCACTGCAGGGGAAAAAAAAAGAAAGAAAAAAAAGAAGACTGCATAACTCATCTAGTACCAATATGTCTCAGCATTTAAGAAAATATTTAAGATTTGCTATTCCTAAGTGCTGATTTCCTGTTAAAGCCAGCAGGACCATTTGCATACTTCTGATTAAATGTCTTCCTAAAGGCTTTGCCACGTCAAGGTACATGAAGCAAATGATAATGAGAGAAAGCTGTTGAATAACTTGACAGTTATCACAAAATTCTCTGAATAAATTACATGAACACTTTTACCTGTTATTGCCCTTTTGGCACGAAAGTCTTTATTTAAAACAGTTCTTCCTCTTTAATGAATTTGACTTGTGATGATGACTGATATCTCCTGTCCTTGCATTTTAGCATTCCTCTAAAGTGGCCATAACCACTTACAAGGCCCTGATCGTTCTGACACCAAGCCAGTGGTGAGGAACAGGGACTAGAGACTTCTGCCCATCAGCAGCAAAAACAGTCAGGTAAAACTACATGTAGAAGGTGCTTGGCAGTAACAAAAATCAGCAGGAATAAATTAGTTAGCTGCATCCTCCTAAGTTCAGGCACCAGTGTTAACTCCTCGCTAGTTTACTGCTCCAGAAGCGTGCAGTTATTTCCCAGCAGTGGAAGAGCCAGCTGCTAGTGAGAGTGTTTGTGCTCTGCTTGTTCCACTGTGGAACCCTGGTGTAAACAGAGGGCTGCCAAGGGTATCGAACTTCTCCTATCACTGTGATGGAGACTGAAGTTCATTATGATTTGAGTTAAGGCACATCAGATTCATCGTGCTTGATCTGATCAAACTTGTCAGATGTCATCCAGCTCAAGAAAGGCAATCTATGAAATGTGATACTGGGGATACCAGTAACATGTTATTGATCACTCTCTTGTTCATTTTACTTCAGACATTTGAGGTACAATAATGGTATTGAAACAGTCACGTTTCTATTAAATATAACATCTCACACAGCATGTTTAGTTTTCAATTGCAATTCTCTACCGTACATGCTATTTGGTGATTCTAAACTGTGTATATCCCAAGCCATATAGCCAGCACCATTTCAGCAGAGTTTCACTGGTATGTTATACAAATACTGATTTTGGAAACAGCTTTGATGTTAGTCACTTCTTCAGAATATTGTATTCAGAACTGAGCACGTATGAAAAACTAAGCACAGAGTACCAGCGTGTGCTGTGAAATCATACTCAGACTAAAGCAAAAACTGGTCCTCAGTCAATTACGAAATCTGTTTTCTCCTCACTGCTTATAAGGCAAAAAGAACAAAGCCATGGAAGAAGGACCACAGATGCTCAGTTTGGTAGGAAGTAACTCATCCTCATGTTCTTCAAGGAGTGACAGCCAAGCTGTTCCCCAGAGATTATCATTACTTGAAGACACTGTAAGCTGCAGCTCAGACCACACTGCCCTCTTTTTCCCCACCACTTCCAGTATGACCTGTGAAGCTTTCCAACCACATATCCGAAAGCCACAAATCCTTGCCTTTCCCCTTTGCCAAGGCAATGATCAAAAAACATCACAGATACTGGTGCAGTTAACCAGCATATGTGGGATGGAATAAATCAGAGCGGTTCCCTCTACATTCACATTGGCAGCACTCCCTTCCAATCTGGAAGGGAAATGGCCATTGCCCCAATGGTCAGTGGGGTAAGACTGAGGCAGCAGGAGCACTCATAACCACAAAAGATGCCATAAGCCAGGCTGTTATCTCCCTCCACAGATAAATGCAATTAAGGGCCGTCATAGTTTTCCCACAGCAGTACTAGTTCTTCCTAAACTCATTCTCCCACTTTCCTGCAGTCATCATTTCTTTGGTGACTGCAAAGTCACCAAATTGCTTCTCACTCTGTATACGGCAGCAAAACAAGATGTCAAAAGGGGAAAGGTGATTCCCCAGATAAGCATGTGACAACAGCAAAAAAGAATTTAATCTGAACCACTTTCTCTCTGCTTAGCTTTACATACCAGACAGAGATGAAACTGAGAGTTCTGGATAATTTTAACCACAGAATTTATGACTGTTGCTACAGGTCTGGGATGGAGGAAAGTTTAATCTGCATTGCTTCAAACTGCCCTCAGGATCATAAAAGATAAATCATCCCTACCAAGGCCTGAGAGCAAAGCTCTGAATCAGGGTCTGCAGGGTGCCTCTCACCCACCCACAGCTCTCTGAAGGACCCGGGACGCTTCTTCAGCCTCCCGTTCTCCATCCACCAGCCACAGGCTGTGGCTTCAGACACATGCCAAGATGCAGAAGAACCTTTCAGTGTCTGCACAACAGACTACCCGGTCCTCACCTGGCCAAAGATTGTGCATCACTTACTAGAGAAGACAAAGGGATGAGAAAAAAGAAAAGAGGTACAAAAAGGAGAAAGATAAAAAGGAGGAAAGGATAAAAGGGAAAAATAAAAAATAAAAATGGAAACGGTCAAAAAGAGAAAATAAAAAAGGAAGAACAGGAAAAAAAGGAAAAACAAACCAAGGGGAAAAAAGGAAAAATGAAAAGTGGATAGAAGAAGAAAGAGAAAGGAAAAAAGACAGGGAGGGAAATAGTAATAAAGAAAGGCCAACATCCTTTTAAATACAGGGAACAAGAAGTTAAGTCAGGAGATCAGAAGGGAGGACTAGAATGAAAAAGAAAAATTAAAAATGAAAATGCAGTTTATTTCTACTGCCATAGGTAAAACAAACACTACCTTCTACATACTCCTAAACAGATAGAAAAACCTACCCCCAGAGGCTGCCAGAGTGAAAGAAGGGCAGCTGGACCACAGGGTTACTATACCATTAGCATTTCTGCCAGTGGATGAGAAAGCATTTCATACTGAAACATGTACGGTCAGCAGAACATAAGCATTAACTTACTGCCTGTCTGATTTTCATCTTTCATTTCAATGTGCTGAATTATTAATGTCATCCTAGTCACTAGCTAAACTTTTTTTTTTTTTTTGAGTCTCTATATAATGTCAAGTCTTTACATAATCTAAAAAAGTTCAGGGCTCTGAAGCAGCAACTCTCCTAAGACGACCTATGAGTACAGCTACTTCAAATGCAAAATAAACTTTTCCCATCCAACACCAGCAGCACTGCAAATCCATTCCTGCAGAAAGACAACAGTGTAGGGTGTATGGTGCCTTCAGGAAAAAGCAGTGTTCTGAGAGGCAGAGGGAAGTGTGACACACCAAGGGCAATGGGTGGATTAAGTCTCCTGGCAGAACGCTGACACGCAGATGGAGGAGGTTGTCTGCTCAGAGGAACCTTCCTTCCCAGCCATGGGCTTGTGCCCCAAGGCCAGGCCCAGGCTGCTGTGACAGCACACACGGCACAGCTCACTGTGCGGGAGGGATTGCGACTGCACCTTCCCCTGCAAGGCTGTGGTGTGATCAGAACCACAGGCACACTTCCCACAGATCTTTGCAGTAATCCCCACTGACTTTGCAACTGCCATTCACAGAACCACTCCCGTCAATTTGGCCAAAGGGGCTAGGGAAGCCTGTGCAGGGTCAGAAACTGATCAGGCAGTTTGCAGTCCACATTCTTTATCTGTTAGAGTAGTAAGGTCTTTGGTTTAGGGACCAAAGACACATGGCTGGGAAGAGCAGAAGCTTAAACCCTATTCACAGGGTTACTGTTACCAGAACATTTCAACACTTGAAAAAAAATTGTTTGCTACCACACTGCTTAAAAGGTTTGAAAATCTCCAGTGATGAACGGGATTACCTCTTTATTTATTTATCTGTTTTGCAGATTAGCACAAGCCAAACCAAATATATAAATTTCATTCCAGAGGAAAAAAAATTACATGCCTGGGGGAAAAAAACAAATGACTGTGTTTACCTTAATGCTGCAATTTGAAAAAGCAAACTTGAGAAGAGTGATTAAAAGCACATGAAACGGGAAGCATGCCCTTTAAATACCAACTTCTAATTGCAGTGATGTGAATATGTAAATCTAATTATGCACATTTAAGGATTAGGTATTTTATTAAAACTGCCTTGATGTAAATTGCACAATCATTTCTCTTATTAAGACTGATCATCAGTTTCCATTCTGGTATTTGTTAATAAGAACTGACAAAATACCAGAGACTTACTGTTTGTAGGAGCACTGCAGTGTTGGCTTTACAGTACAGCTGGATGAATACCCTCATGTTCAGCTCCAGCATTCTTGTGATATCACATTAATGCAGTCCATGACAGAGCTAAAGAAAAACTTAATTTTAGCTGCACAGAATAATATTATTTGAGTCTTAAATGGCAAGATATAATCCCACTAGCTAAGATTTCCAAAAATTTTGCCTTCCTTTCTCACCTGGACGGCACATGTCGCAGTTGATTACACTCTGACACTTAATTACACCCACTCTCCGGTTGCCCAGGCTGAGCCCATGCCTGACAGCAGAGAACAGCCCCGAGGGTACTGGCAGCCCCACAGTCACCCTCGACACACAGTGAGCTCCCAGCCACACCTGTGCCTTCTCAGCTCCTGGCCAAGTTCAGTAGCTGCTTGTGCAGAGCTCACCACCTGTGGAAGCAAGAGAGATCTGTGCCAAAATACATTTAAACAAATTGTTTCTTCCTCGACACTGTATATTTGCCCCGTATTTGAAAGTATTTGGAAACAAATAGTTTCACTCCCTTCTTTCTGTAATTTCTTCTTTTCATTTTCTAGAACAAGACAAACTGCAGTTCTCTAATGAGAACACACTTCTCACACGCATGCAGACCCAGACTGTCAGTATATTTTGTAAACTATTGACAGCATTGTAAACTTTTACAACTTAAAGAGAATCTTTATTATACTAAAGTCCATGGTAAAGCCCCAGTACTGGAGTTAAGAGAGTGCATGAGATTTTGAGCTTTTACCAGAACTTACCTGAGTAGAACCTGTACATGCCAGAAGAAACACACTGATGTAACACGAGTAAACTGGCAGGGAACACAAACTTACTATTCATTTCACTTAAAACTTCAATTTGTAGAGCCTATTAGAGTCATTCAGAACTGGCTTTTGAATTCTCAACATCTTCTCTTTGGCAATACTGAATAAAGGTAAATTATTCAAACTGAAGAAATGTCTCACATGAGACCAAGACTAAAATGCAAACTATAAGAGGGGGGAAAATATCACAGCAAGGAAAAAGCTAAATTGTGTTTATTTCATGTTTGGAGGGGAAAATCAGGTGCATCTTTTTTCAATCTAAACCATTTTGTCTCTCTCAGAAGTAAAGGTTTAAGGGCAACCTTTCTAAAAGTTAAAAGAAAAAAGATTTCACAGACTGTTAAGCTTCATCTTCTGAACACCTTTTCCAGAACACTACACTAGTAATACTGAAGTCCTCAACTTTCTCTTTCACTGAACTAATTATTAGTCATATTTCAAGTATCCATGCCCCGTACTTTGAATCAAAGGTGCTCAATACAATTCTACAATAATTTACATGAACAATTCATCTTTTGCAGTCAAATTCAATTTTATACAGAGGCACTCATTCTTGCTCTGTTATTTAACAATCAGAGCCCACACGAAAAAAGTAGGGGAAACTTGAAATAAATTTGTTGTTGACTATTTTTGACAGTTGATGTACAGATGCAGTTACCATGTACCTTTTCAAACAGGGGGGAAACAGTAGCAAGATCACTCGCTGAAGCTCTTGATGCTGGGTTTCCTCTTCATACCACAGGAGCAGAGGACAACTAGAGAAATGGAGAAGAGACCGGATCACGCCTGGAAACGTGAAATACACAAGGTCCTAGTTTCTGCTAAGACACAAAGTTCCACATAACATCCAGGCTTTATCTCTGACTCCAAGTCATTAACACCATATTAAAAAACTAACTACATCACTCAGAAACCAATGGGACAGCAAAAGAAGAGCACCATGTGGAATGTGCTGGCACAACATTGAGACACACACACCTCTCCCCAAAAACTTGCACATCCTTTCAGGAGTTTCAGAGCATTTGGCTCTAAACTGGCTGTGGATAAAGGAGCAGGGTAGTACCTGTAAGACTAGCCTTCACACTGGCTCCATTTCTAAGCCAAGGAAGGAAAAGCTGTGTTTATATCTCTGCATTATCTTGAAATCTTCAGAGACTTCCTGGCAGAATTAACAGAGGCATTTGCAAGTCTCCCCTCCTGATGTGGCTCCTGCTCCATTCCCGTGCCTTTGCATGTGTGCCCATGGCACGGGACCTGTTGCAAAAGGAGGGTGGTGATAACTTGTTCCCATGGGCTCACTGACAGCTACAGGGACAGCAGTTCATTGGAGCAAAATTTCCTTTAAGATCCTTAATTCTATAGAAATTCCAAGGTTAAGGCAGAATAGGATTGGATTTTGCAAGGAGCTCATTATTTGGAAGTTTTGGTACTCTGCCTCCCGCCACACCAGAGGAGATTAAGAGTTTGATTCTTTCTGGTCCTCCTCATAACTCATCAGCTTAGAAAGAAAAATAACTGGAAATTCCAGATGTCAGGTGAAAAATCATTCTGACTAGGCCAAAATGCCAGATCATCAGTACCTCTGAAGTAACATGCTAGAGTTTATAAGTTGAAGTACCTGAGGCAAGAAAAATCTCCAACCAACAGCCCAAATTATCCCACAGTTATTTTTAAAACACTGTACTGACCAAATTCCTTCCTGAATCATACTAGAGGGCAGAGACTGTCCTATAAATTACTGCAGCACTGAAAAAGTCAGCTCATATTCAGAGATATGTATCATCTTTGCATACATCTAAACACACTGCATGGCCCGCTAAGTTTGCATTGTATGCCTTACAAAGACATGGCTGCTGGAGGTCAGCTTTGGGTTTTGTTTGCTCTCCTGCTCCCGTGGCAAGATGGTCTATTTGAATTCAGCTCTGTTCCCCCATTCCTGTTGGTGGTACTCAGGACTCTCAAAGGCAAAGCTCCCCTAATCAGCAACAGAGACTTCATTTGGAAAGGTGTGGGCAGGTTGGACTGGGACAAAGACAGGAATTTAGGTCTGTGGTAGGACTGGAAGCATTAAGTGCACTAAGTGGTTCACTGGCAACGTTGACTGCAACAAAGACGGGTCAGATGGAGAAAAATTCAGCACACAGTTTTGCTCCAAGCAGAACTGTACGAGATTTCAGTGGAGGGTGTTTCAGGTGTCTCATGTAACCCCAGAGGAAGTGAGCAGCATCTCTGCAGCCCAGGGCCAGGGTCTGCTCACAGCAGGTTATGCCTGCAGGCACTCAGGGTCAGCACTGTCACATGGCTCCCCTGGCTTTCCTCCCTGATCTTCAGACTGGGGCACAGCCACCAGGGTGACATACCTCTAATTTATGTTCCTACCCAAACTGATTATGATATTCTCAATTCACTGCCCTTGAATGCAGCTGAATTAAGACACCAGGGTAATAAATGGGCTACCATATTAACAGTGATGTATCTCCCTGTTCCACAGAGCCAACATCAGACTAATTTTTATGTGGAAGTCATACTGTCACTAGACTTCACTGCCATTAAGAACCAGTTAAACATTAATTAATAGGCATTTAAACTTACTAGGACATGTTTAGTGAAAAATTCTCCATTGGCAGGATAGTAATTGGCTTTCTAAATTTCATAGATCCTGTAAAAACGATTTTTTCTGTCTGCATGCCCCATTGCTCCACCATTTTAATGTACAGTTCATTTGATAATCATGTACAGACAGACAGACAACTAATCTATTTCTTCTGACACTGTTTTAAAGTCCAATTCAGTGTGATCAGAGAAACAAGAATTTAGCAGGAGAAAAAAAATGTAAATGAAAGCATTTATCAGCCTTAAAAGAAACACAAGAAAAGACTGTTAATATTCCAAAACTCTCTGACATTCCATAGCAGTAGTCATTTCCAAGCACCCTCTCCAAGAGTGAAAACATAATGGAAAATTTAGGTCTGCTGTTCCCTGCTTCATGCTACTGTATCTCCTTATTTTGAAAAATCAATACAGACTATTAATCATTTCACCCTATGTCCAAAGATTGTGAATGCCTTAAAAGGTGAGCCCTAAAGGTCTGGGGAAAAAAAACAGAGAGAAAAAAAAATCAAAACCACCATAATTAGGAGACAGACATTTCAAACTGATATTTAAATTATACACTGGCTCTCACCTTCTTTTTACAGATCTCAGCCTTTTCACTCAGTTGAAACACATAGCCACAAGCAGAGTGATTATTTATCTACCCTTACTGACCAGCCCAGAAGCGAAGAAAAGAAAGACAGGATTTTATTCAACAGTCTAGAGTTTTTGTTATCCTTTTTCTCTCAGCTTTCTTCCCCCCTTCGTTTTTATAGACAAAACATTAAAAAAAAGGCCACCCAGA
This sequence comes from Margarornis squamiger, assembly GCA_035222235.1. Classification (NCBI taxonomy): domain Eukaryota; kingdom Metazoa; phylum Chordata; class Aves; order Passeriformes; family Furnariidae; genus Margarornis; species Margarornis squamiger. The sequence continues at coordinate 66,670 of JAWWTY010000158.1, read as the reverse complement.
ATCATAAAACACTGAATAAAGTCAGCTTCCTTTTGTCTTTTTGTAGACTCCTTTTTCCAGAATCACTCACTCAAGATACTCATTTTGGCAACTGAGCATGTTAGTACATCTCAGTTTACTGCAGAACCGAGCAGAAGTGGATCAGCAGCTCCATAACCCAGGAGAAGAAATGCCCTTCTGCACCACACCAGAATGCTGCTAACCTCAGTTCTTGGTGAGTCCTCATGCATTGCACACACAGGTTGTGACACCAGGCTTATGCCCACAGCAGAGCAGAGCAGATCCTCAGGAAAGGTAGACCATACCAATTCCATTGATCACAGCATAGTTATACCATTTCAGACCACATTGATATTTTCATTACAAACATCAATAATTAAAGATTTTTTAAATTCTCCTGGCCATCTATCAGTCTGTAAGTGTGCGGCCATAGAAACACTAACCTAGGCATTGTGTGATAAGACAATGTTATTTCACCACAGACTTTTTCACCACCAACAGAGACAAGAACCACTGACCAATACCACTGCTGATGGGACCATCAGAGATCCCCCAGCAAATTCTTTACCAGTGCTTTCATGAAAGAGCAACACATGCTCTTAAAATATTGCATTCTCTGAAACTGCAAAAGGCTCAGCAAGAAACCTTAAAATAACTGCATTTTTAGATGCCAACCCTTATTAATTTTCAACACAAAACCTACTTAATACCAATGGAAAAAAAAAGCCCTTACCACTCAAAGGGTGACTTGCATATTCAGAGAGACACCATGACCTCACCACAGTAGCATCTTTAATTTAATGCTGCCTTTACTTCACATGTAATGCCAGCAAATGAAAGCCTTCACATTTTAAACAATTATTGACTTGTCTGATTTATGAATACAAAGAAAGCTAAGTAGTCAAAATGCTATTTGGGCTGACTGAATTTGGGCTTAGCTGGAAATGCTTCTTCCCAATACAGGGAAAGCCTGCCCTCTAGAGCACTGTCCTTCGCTGAGAGAAACCTGCCTGCATCAACTCACTTGCACTTATTACCTAGCAGAGAAAAGCGAACTTGTGTGATTACTTTAGTTCTTTCTCAGATGAATTCAAAGTGGCAGATTTTTCAGTTAGGAGTATTTGAGTCTTTGAGCTAGAAGAAAAGCTTTCAGGTTCAAGGTTAAATCATAATGAATTCCCAGCTGCATGAGAAGAGACACTGGCAGAATCCAGTGCAGGAACCCGAACGTGCTGCTTTAGCACCACTGGAGCCACCTCTGCAAAAGAACAAAAGGAACTGCCTCTCTGAGACACACCAAAGCCCCTGCCAACCTGCCATCTGCTCTCCAGCACCAGAGGTATGAAAAGAAGGCATAAAATTCCCCCAGATACAAAAACTGTGCACATTCCCAGCTGAACAGTGCTGCCATCGCATCTCAGTGACGGCACTGGCTGCCCTGCATACCTGCATTGTGGCTCTGTAGTTACACTGACCATGCAGAGTGACAGCACTCAGTCCCACAGGGGCTGCTGGCTGTGCTGGAGAAGCATCTGCTCGGCTCTTTGCCAGTGACCTTGGGTCCTCCTCGCTGCACCAAAGCAAATCTCACAGAGCATATAGGAATGAAGGGAGAGAGAGAGGAGTAATGGGATCCTTGCTACATCCTTACCCCACTGCACCCTCCTTTGTCAGAGTAGCAAATTCAGCTATATCCACATGTTAGGAGCAACACGTGGGGAACAACAGCATAAAGAGAATCGTTCACCCCTTTTGTCATGTACTTCATGACATATATTGTATCTGCTTGAATAAGGCACAGTCTGACCCAAGAACAGATCATAGGAAACAGAAACACACAGATCAAAGTCATTGTCTGAGTTCTTGTCTTTGGGATACTTTTAGACACCCTTCAAGGATCCAAAGCAAAATACTTACAAAAAAGTACAAGGTACAAAGTACTTCACAAAAAAAGCCAGGCCAGATTCTCGGGTCACCTCAGAAAGCTATATTAAATTTGCCAAGAGGAACCTCCTGGCCGTGGTTCCAGCCACTTGGATACTGATATTTTCTGCACTGATCCACCTCTATACCCTTCTCCACCTCTCAGGCAGTGGCACTGAAAAATACCAGTGTAGCCCAAGGTGACTCAACTTTCTGTCTCTGCTTGGATTCAGTTCTTCACCGTCACCTGGTAGAGCTCGGAACTAAGAGACAGGCTGGTGTGAGAGGGAGCAATGGTTTGGGGGTTCCTTAAAGACAAGCCTGTAGTTTGTAGTGGTCTCAGAATGTGGAAAGAGGAAGTGTTTGGCAGAAGGTGGAGGAGAGATATTGGTGGTAAATGAGAGTGAGGGGTTTAGGGCTGGGCAGACAGATGGAGGCTTGCATCAGTGAGAATAGGCAGAAAATGAAAGCATCTTAGTGGCATATTTAATTTCCGTATGCTTGTTCTTTTAGGCAACAACCTGAGCAACTGCATTCACTTCATGCAGAGACATCTCTAAGGATCCTCTCATATATGGAAATCACTGAAATCACAAATGAAATACATCTGTCTCCCTGATGCATTGCAAGAATCTTTTCACTTGGCACAGCTACTCAGTGCAGCAGACTCAGAAAAAATAAGCAACAATGCACTGAAAAAAATGCTCAGTTGTGTTTCTCTCAGCCTCTAGAAAACCATAACTAACTACTGTTATTTAAAGAGGAAATGTAATTAAATCACTTTGAGTGGACAGAGCCATGATGTGATGTGAGGAGGGCTGTGAGCCACAGCAGAGTGTGGTATGGAAAAATACATGTTTGCAGACCAGCTGTCAGAGCTGAAAGGTCCCCACCCACTTCTCACTGCCAGGTGAACATATTCCTGAAACTTGCCCCAAATGTCATCATCACTTTCTGTTAATCCTCTCAAAGGTGTAAGAGGATCTTCTAATGACCAGAGAAATTAAAAATCTCACTCCTAATTTGAGTTCAGTGGACAGCTCAACTGAATGATCTCCCCTTCCTGCCCCCAGGACCCAGACCAAGGAAGCAGCACATCACAGAGCACCAGCTCTGAGGTGCTTGTATAGTTCAGCTGATAAAAACCAGACAGTACACAGTGCCAGGCAATACAGATGCAGACCACTTGCCCTTTCACTGTACCTGCACAGATAGCAATATTAGCTTTTCTAGTTTTATTCCTTGTAATATTTTTTTTTGTGTGTCTGTTTTGGAAGCTGGAAAATTTCAACAGCATTAATATGCTTCAGTCCCCAGTCCCATTGGAAAATGTTTGTTCCTTACACAGAATATGAATCACTGTAATGGACTAGCTTAGCTTCCACTTCTACATAATAATGTGAGATGCAGAAAGTACCAACAATCTGAAATAAACACTTAATTTACATTAGGGCAAAAAGGGAATGACACATACAAAGTATCTGCCTTCAGTGAAGTGCTTTTGCACTTCTGTGAGCTTTGTTGATGTTATTTCATGACATTTCCCTTGCTGCTGAAAAGGCCACCTTGTAAGGAACAATGGTGCTGGACTTTGAAGATCTGAACCATAGGACACAGTGACATGAAAACAAAGACATATTGTGTTTATCTAATCCTTGTACTTCCCATCCTAATTGAGTTTGGAAATGGGGCATTTAACAGCAGAGGAGGGCAGTTCTGCAGAAGTAAATGTGCGCTTAGTTTTATGGTTTACTCAGCAAGGCCTAGTCTTTCTTAACATTTGGACTACTTTTTTAATGCCTTCTCAACTAACTTGAAAGTCTAAGAACATTTCCACACTAGGCTAATAATTGTATGGCATTTCCAAAGATGCTCACAACATGAGCTGGTAAAACAGAAGAGTGATTAAACCTGAGAACATTCTCACTGGATAATTTCAGGTGAACTATCACTTCAATTTTAATTTCTGAATACTTTATTATACTGCTTCACTACTTAAAGGGTTAAATCATTACTGGATCTAGATGAAACTGATAAAATGTGATGGCTGATTTTTTCCTGAACATTTTCAGTGACCTGGCATCGGCATTGGAAAGAAATTTCGCCAATTAACTTCTGAAACTGCACTTCTGACATAACACTTTTATGTATTGAAAATTTTCTATGGAAGTACAGTATGAGCTGTTTTTTGAAACTGGCTTGCTAGAGCAGCTGTTAATATCTCTCACATATACCAATTAATGAAGAGACTGTGTCCATCAGGTCAGGCACAGTGGCAGACTTGGAAGGCAGAAAAATCCTTGTGCTCTTCAACACTACTTCTCTGCTACTGTTTGTCCTCTACTGTGAAAAATAGCTATTTCAATCCAGAACCTGAGGGGGTGAAGCAGGCACAATCACGTTCCCTGCACCCCTACTTGCAGCTGCTGCCACCAAATCATTAACAGTACTAATAAAATAGCCATAAGCAAACACAAAGCCACACCCTCAAGGAAAATTAATAAAAAGGTTCTTCTTTACTCAGCTGAGCCCATACCACACTCAGGGAAACTCACTGAGTGGGATATATGCCCATCAAAAAGTTAACTAAGTTCAACTGCTTATTAAAGTAACAAATATGCTAAATTAAAATTTTGAAGTTATCTTCAATGAAGTAGTCTTTCCTGAATTTAAAGTGTGAAACGTAAAAATTTCAGCAAGAATGTTTCTCAAGTTTGATCTCCTGTATGTAATAGTAATAGGAAAAATATGGCATGAAGCCCAGTTTAAGGAAATTAGCACTAAGTCTGAAAACAGACATACAGTCTTCAGACAATGACTCTTGTATGCAAATCTAGAGAAAAGAATCTTAGTAACTTTTCCCGTTAACACAGAGCTCAAGCTCAGTCATTACATTCACTTTATTAAACTGGTATTTCTCCTTAATTATACACGGAAAAGGTAACTTACAGCAGAGGAATCACAAGCTCTGTTTCAGCACTTGGGAAGCAGAGATCCATAGAAAACCAGCAGAGTGGAAGCTGACTGGAAGGGTATCTTTCACAATGAATGTCCTGCATTTATGATCAGCCATCACACTTCTTCCACTACTGCTAAAGCAGTATCAAAAATCCACATTTTATGTCATATTTACAATTAAAATTTAAGTATTTTCCCTGAGACACAGTGTATTGACTCGCCCACTCTATTCTACTTCTATTTCACACCTTTACAGTATAAACACAGGTTTAACCTGTAAGAAGAAATTGGCTTGGTTAATATGTTTCTCAACTACTAAGAGCATTAAGAAAATACATTTGGGAACTTCTTGGGGTAACATAAGCATAGGAGTACTGAAAATTGAGACATTTGAGACACTTTGTAATGAACCTTTTGCTCAAAAACCAAATCTCAGAACACAACAAAGCCAAATGCTACCACCTGCTCACTGGCATTTTAAGAAGTCTTAAATTTTGAATGCACACACATCCACCAGTCTTTTCTGTCACCAAGACAGGGAAGGCAAAAGGAAAGCTGGGAATTGTGTCAACAACCCCTCCAACTCAAAGCTTATCCCCAAGAGACTCTAACCACCAGCTCTCTGAAACTGGTAAGAGGAAAGAAGATAGCACAAAGGAAGTGCCAAAGGCTCCAGTGGTGTACAAATCCTCTTGGCTTTTCACCTGATGCTGCTGGAGTAAAACAGAAGGACGTGCCGATGAATATCACACATAGCAACACTGGCACCACCACACCTACCATGTACTTCCTATCTCTCCACGTCTTCCAACTCCAGTCAAGAAAGACCAAATCTGGGACGTAGCCCTTGGGTAGGATAAACAGCGGAGACACCTCTTGCTTTTGTAGTGTTTGCCATTTATCAGTCTCATAAGACAGAACAAGAGGAGCACATAATTAATAATCAATTTATTGGCAGGAGAAGTGAGCTGCCTCCAGAAAAGCCAAGAGAAAGAAGAAGTCAGGTCCTATTTACCAATCTTGTGTCTCATATTCCATGTAACACCTGAAAATTCAGGTAATACACAACAGCTACAGGGAATACATATAGGGAACATCAACTCTATTGCTTAGAGTGAAAGGGCTAGATCACCCATAACGTGGCAGGAGCCATTAGAAACAAGGAAAAAGTTGTGCCTTTCGGCAAAAAAGGAATTCAGTGCCATTGACCTCAAAAGACTTCCAGCCACCTGAACAAGGAGATTTCTGCCAGAAAGCCCTGTTGCCTTTGCCTGAACTATTGTTTCCACAGAAACTTACATAGGAAGCACAAGGAAGACAGAGCTACGTAGGCCTATGTGAGTCATGTAACCTTGAGGGCAGCAGCTCGAGGGCCTCAGCCAACCAAGGAGAGTTTTTCCAAACCAAAGTCAGCCACTCCATTCTTGTTTAAGGAGACTTGACAGAAGGAAGTGAAGGCGGAGAAAGTCTTGGCTTCAAGGCCATGGCACAAGAAGTCTGTGAAGAGAGAAAGAACAGATGAAAGACTAGGCACTTTCCCACAAATCAAAAATTTTCTTGGACTTTGTGAGGGAAAAAATAAGTGGGAATAAAGAAAAGAAACAAAAAAATCTTTGCTAAACTCCCGTTCTATGTTTAACACTGCTGTTGTATGAAGCAAAATGAATCAAAACTTGTGCAAACTGATGGTGAATAAGTCTAAGCTGCTGCTCCCAGAATCAAAGAATCCATAGCTACAGAATCATAGAATATCCTGAGCTGTAAGGGACCCACAGGGATCATCGAAGTCCAACCCCTGGCCCACGGCTCACAACTGAAAGGCAGTTCAGATGCAGGATCTGAGACTGGACACAGGACCAGTCCCTACCCAGATGAGTGGTCCCCTGGCAAGATACCAGTGGCAGAACCTTCTTACAACAGGTCAGACTGCAAAACTGCTTCACACTGTGACAATAAAATACAGCTTAACTTCTCTGTGACTGCAAGAGATAACACAGGTGGCATTTCACCCTGACTGCTGTGATAACAGTAGCATAATAGAAATTCATTCTGAACAGAATCCTTTCTGCAGGAATACAAAGATATGTTAATTATACAGTGGTACTGCATTTGGATTCTAGCTGTCCTAAATGATATTTCTAGGTCTAATTCATGTCCTGTTCATGTAAAATGAGGAGACAGTCTTTTGAAGGCACTGTAATTACATCTGGTCAAACTGCTAGAAGAAGAAAATCAAGCCATTATGAGTACAGGCTGGAGCCTATGTAGGTGCTCAGCAAGCACAGACCAGAGCAGATTCACTGCCTGCTGTATTTACAAAACAGCAGCAGAGATTATATTGTTAAATTCAAGTGAAGCTGATTCAGAGTAATTTAGTTAGGAGGTCATATGCTACGCTGGTGCCACTGTCTAGTGGATAAAACCATAATTGTAAAATTTATTTTTCTCATTTCAAATCTTTAAGGTGAGATTGGAAGCACAGAATAAACATCAACTTATCATTATGCATACTATGTATGACATTTCTGAAGTACTTTTATGCTAAAAAAATTATGGCATATGTATTCTAGTAAAAAAATTACAATGATTGTACTGTGGAATAATGAAAAATAAAGCGGGTCAGGGATGTTACTGTAAAGTATTAAAGCTTCCTTCCAAGCACAAATCTATGAACCTACAGATCTTTCATGTCTTATAGACTCTAGGTTTGATTCTTCTCTTCCTGAAAATGACTTTCCATGACAGGAATTAGGTAACCGAGTTACTCCTGTCTCACACGAAAGGCAAGTCAGAGTCTGGACACTTGAGTGAATGCTGAGATCCCCTGAATCTCTCAAAGAGCCTTCCTGAAGCATGAGGACAACAAATCGTGCCCATTTCCATGCTGTCTGGGAGTGCAAGTATTGCTTCTTACTGCATGAGTCCCTGTGTACCTCAGCCCAAAAGGGACACTTCACAGCCTCCTCGAAGTCTTCCATCTTAGTGAACTGCTTATAGAGTAATCCCATAACAAAACCTTTACTGATTTTAATGGTTAAAGTTGGGTGCATTTTTTTAAACAGAAAAAAAAGAAAACAAAAAAGGAGTGCTTTTTCCATATGTTTTCACAAGGAAAGAAAAGATCCTTTTGTTTTTGTTCCTTTCAACTACTCAGAAGGAGCTTGATCAGACAACAGGAATTAAAAACGTGCATTAAATATTGAAAGAAACACCTTTTAGGCAAAGACAAAAAATGAACAACAAAAAATAAGCTGTCACATTCAAGGCTGAGGTTTGTTTAAAACCATAGACTTTTGACAGTTCAGTTTGTAAAGCCAAAAGGCACAAATTTCATCACTACAAATAGTGTTTAATAAAGGAGAGGGAGAAGTAGGGCTGTCTGAGCCTCTAAAGGATCCCTCCTGCCCAAATTCCTATTTGTTTGGGACACCACCAGTACTGGGGCTGCTCCAGCGAGACAGGGAAAGTGGCAGGAGACCAGCTTCAAAAGAAAAGGCCAAGCTTTCTGCATGGAACAGAGCTCTCCATGGATATTCTGATAAAGGAAGCCTTCAGATCTAAAAATATCCACAGAAGGCACAAACAAACTCAAAAGAGGACAAAACTGATTAGCAGTTTTTGCATTTGATTTTAAACTACGCTTTAAACTGGAAGTGACGTTTTGTCAGGGAGCCAGCTTTGCAATTCCTTTTATTTCATTTTTGTGACAAAACCCAGAAGCATGTCTTTTGCAGTTCTCCCTTATTTATTAAACCCATGAATAAAAGATTTTTCTGGTGACTAACTCAGCCTGACTTTTTGGCCACCAATCCTGCCCTTTTTATTCCTTTAGGGAATAGATTTCCTTCCAAATTTAAATGGCAGGCCTGAAGAACACTTTAATGATGGCATGCTACAAAAGTGGTTCCATTCTTCCTTGAGGAGCTGATTTACCTGCCTCCAGAAAAAAACCCAGCCCTTCAATTAAGGAATTTAAATTATTCATGAAGATAAAAAATCCCACATCTTTGTCAAATGTTGTCAGCCATTTCCTCAGATGATATAAATAGGCACAATAAAATAATACCCTCTTTTAAACCAGTTACCACTGAAGATGAGAAGAATCACCAGTCACAGCAAACTTGGAGCAAGCTGAATAAGAGTACTTAGAGGACTTGGAAAAAAAAGGCACTTGCTTAACTTGAAACAATAGAAATCCACTTTGATTCACTCTGAGAGAGGAAAGGCCATCTCTCTGTAGATCTCAGCACTCCAAGTTACTTTAATTACATTAAACTTTGTTTTTCATTTTAACAATGTAACTATGCCAAATACCCCCCAGTAAAATGAAGAAATCACGTCCCCAGTAAAGTCAATGACAAGCCACACACTCATTTCAAGAGATCCAAGATCTCAGCCCCAGTTTATTACTCTAGAATGAATAATCAACTTTTCACATACTATTACTCTATAATAATACAGAGTTCAATTCAAACACCTGTAGCCAAGGGCAGCCAGTGTCCTTTGGATCAATGCACAACTCTACAACAAACAGTAATGGAACAACCTGACAATGGGAAATTTCTTTAAAATCCAGCACTTTCATCAGCATTAAATAAGCTCTAGAATGACTTATTACCTGTTCTTAAAAGTCACAGGAACTGGTGCCAGAAAACTCAAGCATAAAATGTTTTTCTGTGCAATAAAATTGAAGTAAGGAAGGCATTTATCACCTTCATTCTCAACCGAAAGTCAATGGACTCCCAAAATCTCCTTTTAAAACATATTCCATCCATGCTGGGCAAGAGAAAGGCTTCAGAGCTCCTGTCTGAGCAAAAGAACAGAACAGTCACACTTAAACCCCAGAGCTGCTATCACCTCCCTATTCAACTCACCATCAGGAGGGATTGCTGAGGGAGAATCTGCATGCATAATCGTTCATAATCGTTCCAAGCAGCACCTCTGCTCAACATTCTCCTACTCTCCTTTCCAAAGAGTGGGATTAGCTCTGGCCCAGGTGCACATTGACAGAGTAGGGAAAGAGACCAGAGGATAAGGAGTGAGAGTTCTGGGATCACGCTTTCGTCAAACCATTATGCATCTTTTCTACACTGATGTTTTATTCTTGTGCACCACAGAAAATCAAACAATGAAAACAGGCTAAAAATGCAAAGTCCATACAGTAAGCCTTGTCCTGAAGTAAATGGTACAGCCATTAAAGACAGAAGGTAAAGTCTAAAGAGGAAAACACACTGTAACAATGGTCACTGCACTAGATTAAGGGCTGGAAAGACTGAAATGGAAACACGTCACTTTGTTACATCCATCCCCACACACATGTAAGTGAGCTCACAGCTTTCAACTGTGCCTGTATGGTCAGAAAATGACAGTTTTGTACTTTATTTCTTTCATGTTGCTGATTCAGAGAGAACACTGAAGCAATTTTAAACAAGATTCTGTGCAGTAACAGTATTAGAGGGATGCTGTGTGTCCATACTGCAGAAACCAAAGCCAAAAAAAGATCTTTTAGACTTCAGCCTTGACATGTTCTGTTTACAACTGGCATCACAAAATAATGAATGGGTGTGTTAACAGCAACAGAAATGAGAGATGTCATTCCCTATAGCCTCTGCTGCTGTGTGGTGGAAGGCTTAGGGGAGATCCTGGTGAATGCAGCACTTGTTTTAGACAACACTAATGCCAGATCCAGCTTCTCTTTAAAAGAACTCGAAAATCCTCAATGACACACACCTTCAACATAGTTGCTCCATGAATGTACCTTTGTCACACCCAAGAGTCCCAAAGCAGCACACAAGAACAACATGCGACACCAAGAAATGTGGCTGAGAAAAACACAAGTTATGTTATTTCAGGCTCCTTTTCACAGTATCATAGAATCACTTATGTTGGAAAAGACCCTTAAGATCATCAAGTCCAACTGTTAACCTACCACTAAACCACACCACATCTACACATCTTTTAAACCCCTGCAGGGATGGTGACTCCAACACTTTCCTGGGCAGCCTGTTCCAGTGCTTGACCACCCTTGTGGTGAAGAAGTTTTTCCTGATATCCAATCTAAATCTCCCAAGGTGCTATTTTTGTGATTTCAGCTTTCCTCATATCTTAAGGCCAGAATCTCGTGGTCCCACACATATGGAGTGCAGGAGCAAGAGAAGCCTTGATTTTTACAAGTAACGAAATTGAGGATTTGATGAGGAACATTAATTCGAGCCTCAGCTTTCATTAATCTGGTGACATCTGTGACTCTTGACAGCAGGTTGCTACAGCCCTTTTGCAGGAAGATCTGGTGACTTTTGACTTCAGGTGTACTTTTGCAGTGCTACACTATGCAGATCTGTTCTTGCTACACCTGTGGAGTCAGTAGTTTGACTCCAGGTAGCTAAGTGAAAGATATGGCCCCCCACTTGTCATATCCTGGTTTCACACATGCTACTAACAGGAACCTCTGTAATTAGGACAAAGGCCAAAATGAAGTGAATGCGAAATAAATATTCATTGAGAGAGCACAACTAAGAGGGTTTCATAGGGATTAAGTCAGGAAATTGGAAGACAGAGCATGAGAGAATATATTATTAAATTATGCATTTCTCTCATCTTATGAATAATATAGAACTGAAATTGATACACAAAATTCTAGGTGCCACCAGCATTATGTGAAAAAAAATAAAGTAATTGTAAATACTGCACAAGCATTTCAGTTAACTGTGGCAAAGACATCTTCACCCCAGTGCTTCAAATTTAATTTACCTATTGTGTAATCTGTAGGTGGAAAAAATATCATTATTAAATTACACCCCATAAACATTCCCAGACGATGATGTACCAGCATAATTCAAAGGATCAGAATTGAAAATTAAAGTTTCATTTTTTATTATCAGAATTTTGGTACTTTTGGATGAATAAACGTCAGAGATTGCAACAGCATACATTAGTTACCATGGATATTCTTACTGGGCCCAATCATAAAGTTGCTCCTGGTAACAAAGATTAAACTCTGGCTCCACTGAAGTCAATGGCACAAGGACTTCTCCTCTCATACTTCCAAAGGCACAGTCCAGAAGTAGGTGAAAGTATGAAGCACCATATCAATTAATCTTACATCAAAAGCAATTTTTCCTCCAGAGATTCTTCACTGATACAGGGACAAAATATTGAGAAATTAAGTTTGCCAATGAAATATCAATTCAAAAAAGCTTCTAATAATCTCTGAATCACCTGTAATTAAAAATTATTGAGTATTTGCAGTCTTTATTCATCTGGTCTCATCCTACAGTGCTAACCCTGCACATGTATGGTCAGGTGACTTCCAAGTGTAAATGATGGCCCATAGGGGACATTTTAAACAGGAAGTGTGAAAGAGATGAGTAAGTGCTAATGGGATTGTCAGAACCATTTTCAAACAGGAGTTGCATCCAACAAGATTCTGAATAAACTCACTTAGCACCTATCTGGAGTGTTAGCTTCCTGAATTTCCAAAATGACCCACATGAACAAATTTTATAGGATACCTGTGATGTACTTAGCACATGTATAAATTCCAGTGGAACCTACAATAATCAGTCTATGTATTACTAAGCAATTACAAAATGCCAGTGAACTGTGAGCCCAGGGCCAAGCAGAAAAGGTTTCGAATGAAAAATGCTTGTGTATTTCTTTGCTTAGCCACGGATTTTAGGCAGAACTAACAGAAGACAGGGGACAGCAGTGATTAAACAATCACCACCCTGCTATGACCAATTGACTTCAGGATTTTATTTTCCACTTCTAGGGTATTACAACGTAAGATTTTGTGGATTTTGAGCTCCAAGTAGCTGTTTCATAACCACAGACTGTGACACAAAGCAATGAGAGGAAGTCATCAGCTGTGTGATCTCTGGCATTCACCACCTCCTCAGTCTGGAAGTCCTCTGTGTGGCCCATGCCTCTTCCTAACCATTTGTTTTGCTGCTACTGACAAAGGAAATGCACAATAATATTTTAAGGGAAGATTATCAGTTTTAAGTGCTCGCCTTTAAAACAAACATTAAAGACCAAAAATCCTGTTGGATTATTAGCATACTTCTGAGTAACAAAAACACCCTAGCCCTCAACTGAGCTCAAGGGAGCATGATCTTCAGGTAAGAGCTGACAGGTCAAGAGAAACTCTTCCTGTCTCTCACTGCCCCTCTTACATGATTTTTATTAGCAACATTCTGAAACTTGGCCTTCAGACAGTCTCTGCTACTCTTACCTTGTTTAGCAACTAAAGTCCACACTTCAGAAACCTGCAGTTGTCTGGATATGGGCTATTGTGATGTAAGGAAAAAGGGGTCAAGATGGGATTATATAAGAAAAGCATACAGTAAACTAATTCTTAAGTCTTTTCACATCTCTTTTCCATTGCTTTGGCAGCCTCAAGCAGCTCCTGCCCTCTTTGAAGTTACTCTATGTTATTAGGCTGTTGAAAAGGCTCTGGGGAGAAAAGAAATCTGCACCATCAAGACATCATTGAGATCTACCATTTTCCTAGTTCCTCCAAATAAGCATGATGGCAACTGTATTCTTCAATACAGCACTTCAACAGGAAATGAAGTGATAATTGCAGTACACCTAAAGGTAATACACTTGTAACTCCCACTTCCAAAAGAAAGGGCAAACATACTGATTTACCTATAAAGGAAAAGGAGCTTCAGTTCTGCAAAGATTTTCAGAAACCACCTACCTGTCTTGTGACACAGCATGGCCAGTGGCTGCAGAAAGCAGTCTTGGGAACTGGCCAATAGCAGAAAGTCAAAGCACTTACAAACCACAAGTGCTTTATACATCTTTGTGATATAAGAATTTCCAATATCCACACAGGGAAGGAAAGACAATTAAAATGCAAAAAATAGCAAGGAGAGACATTCTGGGACCCAGAACACAGTGGAAGGCTCAGGAAAGCTCTAGGACACACGAGAGGCAGTAAGAGTGCACTCCTCAGTGCTTGGCCTGTGCACTAGAGGGTTTAAAGAGCACAAGTCCCTGTATGGGATCTCGACACTCATTTGAGCCGAGTCCTCTGTGACATGGGTGACAGCGCTCTGAAAACGGCCCTGTACCACCATGGCAGCAGGGCCAGGGTGACCTCTGCAACACTCCTTTCAGAGGCACCATTAAGACACTCAGTGTTTTTTTCAGAAGAGCACCTGCAATATCCTTTGAGAGCACTCCAGAATAACAAGAACTACAAGTCTCCTTTTTTTCACTCCTAAGAATGCAGAGATAAGCACCACAGAAGGGTCTTGCCAGTTTTCTTGGGCACTTGGAGGAATAAAGGAATGGTATGTTGCCTCTTGTTGCACAAACACCAGTCAGTTCTTGACAGTGTCAGTGCAGCTTCCAGCTCTCCAAGCAAGAAGCAGCTTTATCATCTGCAGCTTGAGAAGGATGTCAGGACTCTGCTCATGACTAATGACTTCATGCTGTAATGCTTCAGGACTACACCTTGAGTTAAATAACTTCTGAAAATTAATTGAAGAATTATCCAAGCAAGAAGATGGTGAAAAGCTTCAGGACTGCATCTTACACTTCTAGAGGCACATCAATATCTGCCTCAATGTCTGCCTTCAGCTTGTAGTCTCCAGTGTTGTGAGATGTGGACATGGGGGAGGGACAGAAAGCAAAAAAAGAAAAGGGGGGAAAAAAAGAAAGGAGAACCACCTGAAAAGAGAGAGAAGTAACCGGGGAAATTACAAAGCTGGCTTGTGCAGTAAAAAGTCCAGTGTATAGAATCGATTGAAGCTTTCAATACAAGGGAACAAGGGTTTCATTTCAGCTGCTGATCAGTTTAGATTCACAGCCACAATAAAAAAGGCTACATTCCGTGGCTGCACCTCCTGATTAAGAACAATTTCTACTTAGGAGTCTTTGTTTCGTTAAGACAGATCCAATACACTTAGTGATTTCTTACCTGATGAGCACTATTCAGACAAAACTCACCATCAGAGATCAAAATAGCTTTCACACATTAGCAGACTTTTATGTCAACAATCCCTCCAGCTCACAAAATCCAATTCACTGAGGAAAAGGTTTTGAAAGCATATGGCCTTGAAAACAAGGCAAACAGGAGAAAACTCCCAACTAAAAAAGAGAAAAGGAAAGTTTAAGTGAAGATCAGTAGTTACAGGTACCCACACTTAACAAGATGAGAGGGAATACAATTAAGTAGAAAGAACAGCAGGTGCTGATATTGCTGGCAGAACTGCAGCTTATCTGTAACTGTCCTATTCAGTGGAAAGCCAAAGAGCTGTCCATCTCTGATACCTGGATACCATCAACAGCTGACACTGAAGCATGGCATTACCAAAGACTGCCTATGTCAGGAGAGCTGTCTCCCATTTATCTTCTCTGCCATCATGAACTTGTTTGTGCAGATCCCAAAACAAAACCTGGCAGAGAAACCGAATCAGAATTGAAACAGCTGGAGGAATAAATTCTTCCCCTTCCTTTTGGACAAAAGCAGGTAATGAGTAACTGCTGAATTTAGCTAGTAAAGCAAACAGTTATGTGTGCAGCGTTCTCCTGCATTCAAAAACACAAGGGTCATTTCAGTTGCTCTTAGGCAGTAACACAAAATGGGTAAATGCAAAATCTGTGTAGTAAGAATCGATGCTAAAGAAGTGCCTAAATGGGCAGTACAGTGTTTTCCTCAACCTCCATATGGCCAGCCTATTGTATCAGCCCCTTGGCTGATTTAAACTGCAGCGCTGCTGACGTGGAGATTAGGAGCAGCAGCAACACACATCTTCCCACATGCTCCTTCCCCAACACATATGGTTTGCTCATTTAAATGGAGGAAACAGAAAAAGGCTGCAGTCTTGTGGTTTTGCCAATGGTTAATTATTAAAGTGAGAATTTCTGCTCCCAGGGGTGCAGTAATCATAGTTGTTTTTGATGCTGGGACCAAGACAGACACTCTCCCCTACAGCCATGTGGGAAACAAAGGTAAGCCCTCCTGTATACGACTTCCTCACAGCAGTAAATGAACACTATCATTATGCTACTGCCAGGCACCGAAACTAAAAAGCTGGCTATCACCCCTGACAAAATCTTTACTAGTTCTGTGATCACTGCATGTATGCCTCAGTTTCTTCCTTTTTCTTTATGCTGTTTAGAAGGGGTGATAATGGACTAAACGCTTTGCTTGAGGTAAGAGCTTAGTGCACATGTGGTGTGTGACAGACCATTGGGACAGACAGTGGCCCTTCATGGTTGGGAAAGATCTTATGGTCTGCCATCATCAGTCAACCCATACTCCTTCTCCTTCTCTTACAGAAAAAGGAACAAACGACACGTGCAAAGCATATGCTGCTTTCGAAGCTGAAAACAAGAGGATGGATTTCAGCAGCAAAAATGCTGCATTGTGAGCTCTTCTCTCAGGGCAGATGCAAAGAGTCCTGAACATTCTGACTAAAGACACACACTCCCTTTATCATCAGACAGTCAATATGTGCTGGCCTGTTTATAGAGAAAATTACTCATCTAGCTGTAGGTTCCCTGCTGTGAACCTTGATTCTCCTTAAGGGTAAGGGAAACTCATTCAGAGTTGATTTAGTTCTTTCTGGTGGAGCCCTCAAACCAGACTGGTTATACCGTGTAACACCCAGCAGCTGTGTCAAAGGAACTGGGTCTGACAGCAGCAGAGGGTAATTCACCTTTCAGCCAGAGCCACACCAGGCCAGATCTGTGGAGTTATTCTTTAAAGGGACTTGAAAGGTGGAACTCTGATCAAAAAGTTGCAGAAAATGTTTCACATCCCTCCTCATCTTCACAGTTGGACATCTAAACATTGAAAATTCTTTGCATAACAACCCTTAAAATATCAACTTGCAAGATCACATAGTCAAAATCCTCAACCAAGCTCTTGTTCAACATTCAGCTGTGTGCTGAGACATCCTCTTCCTTGTCTGATACACACAAAGACTTTTCCTCACCTCTCACTGACTCCCATCACACTGTTTTTCCACTTGTTCCCACTTCTCTCTCACAAACGTATGCTCCTTGTTTTCACTGTCAAGGCCCTTGGCAAAGCTATCCCTTCCCTTGCCATCAGCTCTTACACAAACATCCCAGGTTGCAACCAGCTCTTCAAACCCCTCAGAGCCTAGGAGCACAGCAGGGCCAGGAAGTGAACTGCTCAGAGACAGCAAAGCTGGGACACTTTCACTGATGACATGAGCTACTTCTAATGGCCCAAAGGTCATGCACCTTTTGCACCTGGGTGATGATTTGCAAATGCAGTGAGAAGCTATCAGGTCTGTCTTTGCCCTGACAGCATTCCAGCTGTACACCACTGTGGTCAATTCTGCCCAAGGCACAGCTCTTGCCATGCAGGACCCCATGTAAAATCTCTTTTGCCCTGTCTATAGCTTTCCCTCAAGTTTTTCATTCAATGCAGTCATTAATCAGTCTGATATTCCTCCCTGGGTAACATGTTGATTGCCCCGACATTGTTCCAGACCTGACCCCATTTCTTTTGAGTTTGTAGCAATGGGATCTAGACAAAATTCAGCTTTAACTTCACTGCAGCACGGACCACTTACAAATATGCAACTGTTAACTAACAACTCAAGAAAGGCAAATGCATTCAGCAGTACTGTATTTTACTGCTGGGGAAAAGGGGACAAGAGGGATGACAAGGCACCTCCCCGTCACAAAAATTAGTATTTAAAATAACATTCAGAAGTCAAGTGTAAAATTCTGGAAATAGTCACAGTGTCAGCAAGGCTGAAGTGTTATTCCAGGCTGCAGAGCGTTAGACTCCATAATAATGAGATGATGCAAATCCCAGCACATGGCATCAGAGCCAGGCTGCCAGCACAGGGACTCTGGGCACCACCCTCTCCCTGCCCAGACTGCATCCCCATCTGCTGCAAGTTGGCCACAAGCAGCAGCCTCTCCCGAGCATGGAACCATCTCAAACAAATGCTCACAGATCACATATTTTATTTCCAGCATTTACTTCTTCCTTTTGTAAATTGTTCAGGTGCCAGGCAGAGAAGCTGGAGTCAAATGCTGACAAGTGAATTTGGGGCAGCTTACCAACTCTGAAATACTCACAGATGTGTAGGCTACGTACAATTCCCCAAGAAAGTGTACAAGGAAAATGCTGATTTCTAATATAATCACTTGTAAGGATAAAAAGAAATTAAAATATTAAATAAAAAAAAAAAAAGCAAACCTGCCAAATCAGAGTCTTTGTTAATATTTGCCATAACAACACATATAAGCAACTGGTATAAATGGCTTTTTCCCTAAAGTCTGGGAGTCTGGCATTCCTAGAGAGGGAGCTGATCTTGACCTGAGTTTTCTCTGTAATCATTGATTTAAGAGCAACAGTCACATCTGGCAAAGGACAAAATAAATGAAAAAAACAATTGTGTTCATTTTCACACTTGCATCATGGCCTGAGATAGCACCCTAATTTTCAAATTCATCCAAAAATATCAACTTCTGTAACATTCATCTACAGAACTATCAAACTTTTGCTTTCAATTCAATGAAGCATTTGGAAAGACCTTTACCACTCCTCATTCAAAAAGTAAAATAATTTCAATGCTATTTTTCCCTTAATCCTAAACGAAAAAGTTTGAAAGGCTTATCATTCAATAAAAATAAAAAATGCCATGTAGTCCTTTTACCAAATATAATTCATACAGTCTAATCCCAGTGTTGTACTTTCCAACACCTCCATAGCAGTTTAGTATGAGCAGTAATCACAGCCATGGCCTGAAAGTTGGTTTTCGGGCAATTTTCTATTTCAACACAGAAAACATAGAGGGCTCAAATGAAAAAGAACTGCTCGCTTGGTCTGGATATGCTGGTCATATTCTGGTATTTCCATTTTATAGTTTTAATAGGTGTTTCTACAGCTTCTCCAGGTGCTAAAATAACGTCATGGCTTTCTAGCAGCCTAGACACTCACATCAGCCATAATACTGTCATCTAACATTCATTTCACTTACTGCAAGTAACAAGAGAAGGATTAGACACGTTTTTCTTTTTTTATTTTTTTTTAATTAGGAAAACCAGAACTGCTTAATAACTTACATTAAATTCGTGGTGTGGAAACTGCAGCAGTGAAACTTAACAGTGGGAAAAGAATTCTGTGAGACTCAACAAGAGAGAATGACTTTGTTTGAAGTAGTTGGATAAATTCGTCTTTATATTTCATGGCAAGATAACGAATGAGGAACAAAACACATTTGCGTGTTCCCCAGCATAGCGAATGTCTCAGTGAGCAGCTGTGTTACTGACAGCACTAGAAAATTACAAATTTCAAAATGAAATGTGTCTCACTATCACATAACAGAGTGGATACCACAGGAGCAAAGACATTATCTCTACTGTACTGAAATCACAGATTTCACTGATATTCTATTCATCCTCAGCCACGAACCGCACACAAAGTTTCTGACAACAGAATACCAACTCCTTCTCTTGCCTCCCTGTTCAATAATTGCAAACTAGGAGTTTAGGGGCACTTGTATTGCTTTCCTACTAAGCTGAAAAGAGTCTAAAAGCGAACGTGGCATGGTGTTTCACAGGAGGAGCAGGAATCTCTGATTTGACTGCAAGGGGAGAGCTGACAGTTGTAGTGGTGAAGGAAAGCGAAGATAAGCATTTCTGTGGCATCATATTCTTGGAGCTGCTAATGCAGAAAACTCCAGTGACAGAAAAAGGCAAAGTTGCTTTGGACCTAGCAGTTATGCCTGAGAGGGTACAACCACCTAATTAACTGTACTTAAAATGTAGCCAGTCTAGGGGTTCAAAAAGTCAAGTCAAATCTCAGAGGACCCTAAAGGAATGACTGTGCCAGCAATCACGGAATAACCTTCATGCTTTCCACCAGGCTAACAGACAGCTGTGCTGGTGCTGCTCAGGCCTCCTGCACAGCTTGTGTCTCCAGAGCGGGAACAGACTTTATCCCCATTCCCAGGGCAGCCACTGCATTCTCTGCAGTGTTCCCTGTGAAGATGTTTCTCCACCATCCAACAGCAGTAAGGGCACTCATTTGTGTGAGGACAGGTGGGAGCAGCGATGGGTCTTAGTGCCCTTAGAAAGACTCAGGACCTGTGCAGACTTCCCCTGAACTTTTCCCTTCCGCATTACCAGCACCACAAACCAGATACCAGTTTGGGTTAGCTTTTCCTTCCTGCTATAAAGCATAGGATGGCAATGTTTAGGCATCTACAAATGAACTATGAACCTAAAGTAAAACGCTACTGTGTACTTCTGTGACTCCAGAGAGTCCCAGCAGACACCTGTTAAAGCTTCCAGCAATTCCTGTATACTGCAATAAAAAGCCATAAGGAACATAAATCTTAAAGGGACAATGACTGCCACAAAAGAGTATATGCACAAGTCAACATATTAGAAAGCTGTACAACAAAACAAAACCACACAGCACACCATTTTATGTGATTACTAATGAGACTTGATACCAACACTGTGATCCAAGAGAGAGGGCTGTCCTTCATTTCAAGCTGCTGGCATTTTTACACACAACTATTCATAAACGTCTGCAGGATCCCACAGTATACTATGCAATCTGCTGCACAAAAACTGTCTTGCTTTTAGTATTGCCAAAAACTATGTTCTGTTCCACTTAAAAGATCAGAACAAAGACCAGGACATTTGCAGAAATAGTAAAGGGATTGGGTTGTTGGCTGTTTTCAAGAAGTTACAGATTGTTTCTACTGTCTCAATATTCAACCAAAACAGAAAGAAACAGAAATTGCAATGAAGAATTAATTCAGGAAGAAAGAAAAACAACAAACCGACACCCCCAACCCCTCACCCTCTAATCCACCCATCTGGCTTTGCAACATGCTTGGTTGTGTTATGCAGGAAACCATTCCAAGTGAGTTTATTGATTTATTCTGGTCTTCAAGGAGAATTATAGTTTTAAAGAAATAAATGCATAAACAGGCTTCTCTTTAATTTCTCAAACACAAATCTGCCCCTGCACAAGAGAAATATGCAGGGCACAGAAGAGTTCAGGCCTTTTAGTACTGGAGATACCTGTGTCTTTCACACTACAGCTGTCTGCAGATATTGCTCTGTTCTGGCTATCATTTAGTTATTAAAGCTGCCACTTGCAGTCAAGTGCAAAGGGACATCTAAAGGAGGTTAGTGCAAGTGTCAAATACTGGTGTCCAGTTACTACCCAGACAACAAACTCAGGAGCAAGGGGTGTTTGTGTACCTTCCACAGTTAAAACTTAACTTTTGTAAGCAGTTTCTAAATGTCAGTAATTATGTCCATTTTAAAAGCTTTAGTGAAAAAGATTTCTTTCTCATAGCACATCTAATTGAAACAGCAGTATTCCCATCATGAAGCATGGCTGAAGGAGTAGAGCATGAATTGGCAATAGCTTAGATTTGAGTCACCTCTCAGAATGTCATTTCACTGATTTCAACTAAATTATTTCTGATTTGTGCTATTCTAACAAAGAGAAAGAGAGAAAGAAAGAGCTTTCATCTTCATTTGGCACAATGGAACTCAATAGCATTTATGCAGCTGACTGCAGTGAGGGCCAGAATCAACTCAGCACCTAAAGAACACCGTTTTTAGAAGATCTAGTAAATCTATTGCAGCTCCCTGGGAGCAAAGACACAGGTGGCCAGTTTCTGCTGACTTTTTTTGCTGTCCGTGATTTGGTCTGAAAACATTAATAATGAAGGGTGAGTCTTAAAAAAGAAAAAAAGTTAGCTTGGAAATGTCTCTCCCACTGAGCACAAGTAGAGTGAAAGTGCTGATGTGGTTCCTTTACCAGGCACTAAGGCAGCTATGTGGGACTTGATCCTGCAAACACCACATGCTAGTTTTGCTTTTATCACCTAGTAGGAGAGTAATTGCATGAGCAAGAGCGACACGACTAAGTACCAGTAATGAATCCTGGAATCCATGTGACGGAAAGAGTGAGATATAGACAATTTAGGTAACAGTGACAGAAAGAGTCATTATGCTTGTTCCCAGATGTGACCATGGCTGGAACCTTAGCTGACTCTTCATGTGGCTGCTTACTGTGAAACTGTTACATCTTGCACTACTTAGCATGTATGAATATCCATTTGTTTTCTAATAAATAGAGGAAAAAGCAGTATTTACATAATCATAAAACAGATTGAATGACTCAGCCCAGTGTGTTTTCTGGATTCTTAACAATTTACTACAGCCAATGGTCCTTGCTTTCACCTCACACCATTAATTCTCAAAGTCATCATTAATCTCCAAGAAAAGCATTGAGCTTTGATTATCACTGCTTAATTACATGGAAAAATAGACAGACTGCTAATATTAATTTGCTTTACAACAGGCCAACTAAGTTATCTTCAATTTTCAATGCATTCTACAGCTGTCATTTTATGCCAGGTAATAATTAATAAAATTATTAATTGAAACAAAGCTTTTTACCAGTGAGAAAATCCTTACTTGAGCTCAAGATCACTCATATTTTACTACCCACCTCCGATTGTATTTTGTTTACCATATGTGAGCCCCCAAGGTAAAGCCATTGCAAGCTTTACCTTGCCATTTCTATGTAAATTGCTTGAAGTTACGCATAGAAATCTCATAAGACAGGTTCTCTCTTTTAGGGAAACGGCAGAATGTTCTTCTAAATACTCAAAGGACAAATCTAAGACCAAGGTCATGAGAGTAAAGGTGGACTTTAAATATTTAAGTCACAGAAGTCTAACTTCTCTGACAAGCAGGGAAGTCTTTATGCACTTATTTGGAAATGTCAGCTACCCCCTTAGACTTTAGCTTTCCAGAACCCTTCAGGTTAAAGCTTAGGGAAAGTGTCCTATTTTTTTAATTAGAAAAAAAATATTTTCATTACTTTCCACAGCCAGTCACTGAATCACAAAGGGGCAAACAATTTATGAATGAAGAGAATAAAAAGGCAGTTCTTGCATATACTTGTCATCCAAAACATGACAAATTCTGTTTCCATGTCGTGCCTGCATAAGGCCTTGTTTTGCTCCTTCATCACTTTGAATAGAGAAGAGGTGAGGCTTGAGATACTAAAAGTCTCTATATATTGAAGAGCTCTTCTGTCTAAATATGTGAAGAGCAAAAAGAAGGGGGAAACAGAACATTCTCAACTGCATTCATGTGGATTTCTTCTACAATATTAGTAGCAGGGCTCCCATTAAAGATAGTCATGGGCACTCACACAATGAGGAGAGAGCAGGAGGGCACAAAATCACAATCCTTACAAGAATCAGAACTGGTTTTTACACAATTCATATTTTTCCACCATTTGTGTTGTTCATATAATCTAAGTGATAGAAAGGTGGACTGTAAATGACTCCTGGAGACTCGATCATTGATGCAGTATCAGAGAAGCTGGCACTACCAGATGCTCATCTGCCATGCTCTTAAAAAATCCTAAGGGATCACACAGCTTCCCCAGATACATTATACCCTTTCAAATCTACCATTGAAATGAGGGTATTTAGCTATTTCCTAACTGAAACAAGCTAAACAGCATCACTAGTTCAATGCCTTGCTCCTTAGCACAGCAACACATCAACTACTGTGCTATCTCCAACAACTACTTTTATCAAAGTATTGATAAAAGTAACCACTGCCCACTCAGCCCCTCCATCCACCAGTTCTCTTCAGCAGAAACCAACCCTGTTCCTTCATCCTTCCTTCACAGGTCATGTTCTCTAAAATTCTTATCACCCCCCAGCTGTCACTGCATTTGAACCATCTTTCAGTATGTCAAGATCAATTTGTCAGCCTTAGCGCAGGCTGTGAGACTGCCCTGGTGAGACATCATGAACATGCTGACCAACAGATTGCTGCTTTGGCCATCGATCTTCCAAGACAAGCAACTCAACAACATCCTCCTCAAAGCCAGGCAGTGTTTACATCTGAGTGGCCAACCCAACAATTCACTTTAACGTATAATGTTTTTAATTTATTATATATTAATTCTTGTTTATAAAAAGAGATAGGATGAGGAACGTTACTGATGAAAGTTCTGCAGTGGAAGACGACAGACTAAGATTAGAGATGATTTGCTTTTTAATGAAAACATTCCTCTTATTCTTTTTGAGGTTTCTTTCTTGAAATGGGGAGAAATTGCTCTTTCCTGAGATTGCTTTCTGTTGTGAGATGAAGTATGCTTTCTGCCCTCTCATTATCAGAAAGCACATTCACTTATACTTCTGCTTTAACTTCCTTCAGAGGATAAAAGACTACAACAGCAACCAGAGAGCAAATACTACATCAAACCAGAACTCAGCCGATTTAATTCAGCTTGGGAACGCTGGAGACTTGAAGTGAGCAATTTCTGTGACACAGGGAGTAATGAAAAGTCGACAACATGAAATGGAATTCTTTTACCACTACAAGCAAGGCTGACAAGTTTTTGGGGCACATCCTATGATTTAGATTGATTTTTAGCAGCAGAACCCCAAATCTTTGTCACTGAGAAAGAAAGGGTATATTTTACCTTCAACCAAGTTCCCTAGCAGAAAAAAACCCCAACAGGATGGTTAGGAATTCTTTGGCAGTATCTCTAGACCAAATCCCACACGGTGTTTTTTACTGTATAACTTCTAAATTGTTAATATATTATAGTAAAATTCAAGATCTAAGTGTTTTCATGGCATCATATTTTACTACATACCACACATGTCAAATGAACTATTTCTTAAGTTATAGTATATAAAGCAAAGAGCCCCAAGGGAAAGCCAAAAGCATACTGATGCCGTACTGAAGTATCAGTATTTTATAAGGAAAAGCAAGAAAGGAGGGAGACTTCCCTCTCTCCTTTAAGCCTACTCCTTTATCGTAACAGAATAACCAGCACCAAAATGACTTTTATCCTAAGGAATTAGGTCAGATTCACACATTGGCCTATCAGTGGATTAGTATTTCACAATTCTGCCCTGCATCTGCAGTGCCAGCTGCTCCATCTTTTTTCTTTCTCTATCACAGTCTTATATCTCCCAATTCTCTGCCTGACCACAAAACACTGAATCTTCCACAGGCATCGCTTTCATGATGGCAAATGTGACCCTATGTGCACAGTTTCTACTGCCTGAAATGTTACTCTCTCTTTCCCTCTCTCTCGCACTGTCCTTCTCTCTTTTCATCTCAGTTGAACAAACCTCTTTTACTTTTTCCTTCTGGTAACTAAGAGCCAAGGAGAAAGAGATGAACTGACCATAGGATGCCTTTAACTCTGAAGCACCAGGGGTAGAATCAGTGTGTAGGAAAGCTGACAAATACTAAAGCTCTGGTACTGCAAACAGGTATGTGATTAGATCTTTGCACAGAATTAAATATACATTTAAGCACTGACACAACTGGGGAGTACAGCTATCTCACCTTGGGGGAAAAAGTAAATACAAGCCCAAAGTACAAAAAGCCAACACAGTAATACACCATGCCTCAGAAATATTTTCCTGGCACATCCACATGGCTAACCACAAAGCATTAAAACTAGTAAAACTTTTAGGACACCTCAGGGCCAAGAACAACTTTATACCATATTACTCCATTGCCCAGCTTGTTCATGCAATGGCTTTTTTTCATTTGAGGTTTGTTGCTTTTGTTACGTGTGTGCATTAGCTCAAATCAGCTCTGAGGAGTTCAAGGTGCTTACATCAGCACCACTGATACGGAGTTTGTGTGCCATGGCCCATAAGGAGTAGCTCTTTTAGTTTCCAAACCTCACCATTCGCCTAAAGAAGCCGTCTACCAGTTCTTAGACCACAGAATTCTTCTACCTGTTTAAGTGGCAGAATTTGTCTCTCAAAT